>OMLM01000499.1:261-17123 GCA_900302695.1 Helostoma temminkii
AGATAAAACTTTATTTATCCCACGATGGGGAAATTTTTTTGTCTGCAGCAGCAAAGTGACACCAAATAGTACAACCAGTAGTACTAGTGTAGTACTGTGTTGTATAGTCTGATGGCTGTGGGGAGGAATGACCTGCGGTAGCGCTCCTTCTTGCACTGTGGGTGTAACAGTCTTGTGCTGAAGGAGCTGGTCAGAGCCTCTACAGTTTGGTGCAGGGGGTGGGAGGGGTTATCCATGATGGATGTTAGCCTAGCCAACATCTGTCTGTCCGCCACCTCTTCGATGGACTCCAGTGTGCAGCCCAGGACAGAGCCGGCCTTCTTAACCAGTTTGTTAAGTCTCTTCCTGTCTCTGCCTGTACTGCAGGTGAAGGCGACTCTGGCGCTTTTTGTACAGAGCGTCCGTGTTGCTAGTCCAGTCCAGTTTGTTGTTAAGGTGAACACCCAGGTATTTAAATGTGTCCACAGTCTCAATGTCTGAGCCCTGGATGTTCACCGGTGAGTGTGATGGTGATGATTATGTAGTTGTATGACACCTTGACCCTGGTTTCATCATGAAGTAGAAAAATGAAGAATGTGCAGTTTGTCTATCTGATTGCCCTTTCATTATGGAGTAAGTGTACTCTTTTGTACAGTTATGATTACATACTTTCTCCCTGTGTCACTATAATAATATTTTGAGTGCAATGCTTTTGCCAAAAAAAAGAGGCAAAACACAACTTTCAAAATGTCAGTAGATTTCGCAATAACATTGTTACCATTAATTATTTTGACAGTAATTATTGTGAAGTGAGGGGCAGCAGCGGGACAATAGGTAGAGTGGTCACCCATCAACCCTACCGTTGTTGGCTGCTGGACTCCTCCTGGTCATATTTCGAAGTGTCCCTGGAGGACCCTGAACCCCTAAAATGTCCAAACACCTCCAGCTACTGAGGTTGCACAAGCCAGTGCACTCTTTAGTACTGGTACTTAATGGTACATTTAAGTATGTAAAGGTCCCTCATTTCCATGCAGATATTTCAAGAGATTATTATGTTTTTAGAAATTCCTTGGTATTAATGCATTAGTTGAATAGATTTTTGCTCCCAATCCGTACTAACTGACCTGTTGGCATACACAGCTGTTTGGAGTATTAGTGTAATCTGTCATCCACTTGACTAACTGTGTACTGCACCTGTCTGTCTGAAACTGGCTTTAAAACAGACCGCAGTCTTATGTGATGCTAGATGGAACACCTGGAATCACAAATAATGTGGTTAGGTCAGAAAGTAGGACAAGCTCCTCCCACCGGCTTTCCTAAAATTGGCCTAAGAGGCTTTTGATATCACTTAGCATTTCACAACAATCATTTTAAACATGTTTTGTAGCTGTTGCTGAAACATGAGGAAAGTGCAGCTTGTTCAGACATATGAGGCGTTCAGGTTATGTGTTCACAGATTGTTGGCTCTGTCTGAGTAAGTGCTCGAGGAGGTGAGAGAGCAAAGAGCCTGCAGCAGGAGAGAAAGGGTAGGGCTAATAACTGCTTTGTGCTTCTAAAGAAGAATGAGAGATACCTAGAGGGCAGAGAGCAGAGCCTGTTCTAACATATCTTTGCATGAGCATGCAAATTACTAAAAAGTGTGTCAAAGATTGTAAATACACTGATAGTTAAAGGTGTTTTTCTTAAATCTGTGTTTTTTATTTTTATTTTACTTTTTTTTTCTTTCAGGTGCAGAGCGCTGCTACCTCAGAGCCATGAGTTCTCAGACAAGCTTTAGCAGCAGCATGCTGTGTGAGTTTCCACAAACCCCTATGTATTTGTTCACATGAGAATAATATCCTAAGCTAATTGTCTGTGGTTCTCATGTGGTTTATGTTCAGTCCAGAGTATAAACGATGACCTGAATGCATCGCTGGCTACGGCAGATGAGTTATCCAAAGAGTTTAACTCCTTGTTCCAGGAGGTCTCCTCCAGCAACAAAGCAAAATCTGGGTCTCAGGTATGCACATATGCAAGCGTACTCACACATACACAAACACTGAGCTCTGGTGTTTTCCTTTTAGCTGTTAGTTTGCAACAGTTTGTTTAGACCTGCACCTGCTGCTACCACTAGCCACCAGCATCCGGGTTTTTCATTATAGAAGGCTTCCCTCATCATTCTTTCTTCAAAGCTAAAATGAGTTCCAGGATTGTCCATCTACAAAACATAATAATGTATTTGTTAGTATTCATTAAGATATCCCACAAATTTTAGTGTTTGGCTATGGTTGCAGTAAAACATGACAACATTCCTTATGTTTAATAATTTTCCCTGTAGACCAGCACTATGGTCACCAGAGAGAGAGAGAGGCCTGAGTCCCCCAGGCTGTCCAGCACCACCATCACTACAAGGGAGTTAAGTGGCAGTAGTAACGGCAGCTCCAGCTCTATGCCTTTCTCCACAAGCTCAACAGCTTTCCGTCCCATGGACCCTGTCATCTCCAGCAATAAAAATACACCATCCTCCCCTGTCTTCACCACCAGCCCAATCACATCCCCTGTGATCCGCAAGGAGACATCCTCTCCACTTTCTCAATCTGGATCCAACAGCTACTCATACAGCCAGCAGAGCCAAAAGAGTCCCAGAAGCTCACCTCACACCCCAAGGCGTAATCCCCCCTCTCATTATGACAGGAACCCACAAGGTTCGGTCAGCTACACAAACAGAAGCCCCTCTCCGAATCCTTTTGACCAGCCATCTCGTTCTGCTTCTCTGAACACCTCCTCCAGTCCTCCCCCTCACTCCAACTTCAGGCTGTTGAGCCCTTATGACACCATCCACATGGGCCACAGGTCGCCTAGGCAGGAAAGAAGCCCCTCTCCTTTGTCTTTCAACCATTCAGCATCCAACACTCTCCCTCGAAATTTTGGTTTTAATCAACCTGGTAAGTGGCTGTACTTATCCAGGAATAAGGCAGTTTGATGATAGCTGTGGGACAATTTAAACCAAAATATATTGAATTAGTGTGGAATAAAATGTAGTATAGTATAGTAAGTATATTCCCACTGGTTTTGTATTAACATCAAATGAGGGGATATGTACTATGATATTTAGAAAGTGACCTAAAGAATGAGTAATTTGCAACAAAAACCACCTTCATCCTGGGGTGGATGTCAACTGCGGACATGATTTAGGTGTGGTTTAAGCATGATGGTAGCGCGACTCACTCAACGTGATAAAAATGCACAATTTTAAACAAACAATTTCCGAGTGATGCTGACTATTCACATTCACTTGTGTGTAATCATGTATCATATTCATACTTCATACATCATATATCATATTAACACTCAACTTGGTATTGGGTAACTCACATTTCTCTAATGACTACTCAGATTATGAAAACTAGGTTTGTTGTTTACATGACAGTTAAGAAATCTGCAAATGAAGCAGATCCAGTGCACATAAGACACTGAGTGAAAGAAACAGGATGATTTTCCAGGCAGAAAGTTCAGTATAGTAGTTTTAACAGTTAGAAAATGACCACCACTTTTAAAAGGTTTAAATAAAATTGTCACTCACCGAAAAGTGCTTTGTGTCACTCTGCCAAATCAGGGTTTATTATCACATGTCACAATGTCTCTGTTTCTTTTGTTCTTATTTTACTTTCTCAATCTGCCACGATTTCGCCATCAGATGAGGGTGTTCAGCGACAAAAGACTCCAACCAAATGGAATGAGACAGATCTGGACGTGTCCTATGAGAGGAAACCACACCACACCTATGACAGTTGGTTTATTTCTGTTATTTCCTGTTTTATATTGCATGTGTAGAAAGGTGGAATTGGACAAACTATTTATAGATTTAGGTAACAGCCGCATTGTCTTGCCATACCTAGATATAATTTGCGTTGTACTCAAGAGCACAGTGTTTCTGAGTTTTCGCTATCCTGTTGCAGAGACAGAGTGGCTGCGGCCATCAGTGCCAAACAGCAACTGGAGAGAATCCAACCTTGATGGCCCTCTTCCAACCCCAAGCCCAAAAAAGGTAGGTGGTGTAAAAACACAAGCATCACTGTGACAGTTTGTTTATTTTACTTAATTAGAACTAATCTGAGGGCGGCTCAGTGGTGTAGTGCTTAGCTCATGGCAAGAAGGCTCTGGGTTCGATTCAGCCAGGGTTTTTCTATGTGGAGTTTGCATGTCCCCGCGTTGGCGTGGGTTCTCTCTAGGTACTCTGGCTTCCTCCCACAGTCCAAAGACATGCAGTCAGGTTGATTGGGGACTCTAAATTGCCCATAGGTGTGAGTGAGAGTGTGAATGGTTGTCTTTGTCTTTATGTGGCCCTGTGATGGACTGGAGACCTGTCCAGGGTGTACCCTGCCACTCAGCCAATGATAGCTGGAATAGGCTCTGACATGCCCGCGACCCCTTCTGGGACTAAGTGGTTCAGAAAATGAATGGATGGATAGAACTAATCTGCTCCTAATGCCAAACTAGTGTTAAGCCAGTCCCTCGAGTTCTTGAGAAGCCACAGAAATACACCCAGTAGGAGTTACCACATACCACACATTGAGCTGTTAGTGATCAAACTCGTGCACAGGTGGAGAATGGGCGTCTTTTTTTTCTAAAGACAACTTTCTTAGCTTTTTCAGCTCTGAAACTCAATCATAGTTTTCCTTTTTTAAAAGTTGTATTATTTCATTTTTGGCAATTATAGGACAGAAAACCATTAAAATTGTCAATCGCTCTGCAGTACACAGCCAGCACATTGTTACTGGCATGTTGCATAATCATTACCTCAATAAGGTCAGTTAGCTGAAAGTCTAGTGTTTAATGTTTCTGTTAGTTGTCTATTCTACCATTTTAGTGCTGACCAAATTCATCACAGCCTTTGTCTGACTGTTATTTACTAGTAGTTGCCTAATTTCGAATTAAAACAATGACACTGAGCCACACAAGAAATTTTCCAGCACCACCATCTGCAGAATTTATGATCATTCTCTGTGAGAGACCTTCACATGATATCTGATTTAGTGGATCGACAATAGTCAAAATTAATGTTTGTTTTTCTTTTCAGGATCCTCGCTCTCAGTCTCTCCAGTTTTCCCAGGGTTCACTTTCCCGTAACACACGCATATCAGTACCTCCAGATGCTTCATCCTCAGACCTCTCCTCTTTCTACCCTCAGCCCATCATCTCCCGTATTTCTATTCCACCAACTTCTACTCTGTCACGGCAGCACAGGCCAATCCCTCTTTCTGTCATTATGCGTCTCCAAAATCCTTATTGGGGAGCAATGCCAATCCATCCAACTAAAATTCAGGGAGAAGTGGACAAGGCACCTTACCAATCAGCTACACCCATCCCAAGGGAATTATTTTCCAAATCTTTACCCCAGCCTCAGCAGCAGCCACCTCAGCTGAGACAGCCAGCCATATACAGTGATGGTAAACACATTTAAGATCTGCACACACTCACACTCAATCTTTGTTCAGTCCTTAACATGGTGTGCTATTCGTCTTTTTAGTGCTGAACCCGGGGGATATAGATGCAGAATTGGAGCGCTTGGACTATGCTCATCAGATCCCTGTAATTTCTGAGAACCCCAACATACCAGAGGGTAGTGGAGAAATTGAGGCATCTGCTCCTCGTCCCCTGAGCCCAACCAGGCTGCAGCCAGTGGTGGCCCCTGAAGCACAGAGCGAGCAGATCCCTGACCTGGAGGAGTTACTTCGCCTCAGGGCAGAAATTCCCCGGGCCCTAAAGAGACGGGGCTCCGTGGACCAGTCACTGCCCATGAAGAAGGCGTCACTTTACCAGCCAAACCAATACAAAAATCTCATTGACAAGCTTTTTCACCGGAAGGACCGTCGCTATAAGGGAGAGCAAGACATCGAGACCAGCAGCTCCTCAGACGGAGAGGAACCTGCTTTGCCTCCTCCTCCTCCACCTACATCTCAGACATCCGCAGTGATTCCCACTGACTTCAGAGTAAGCAAAAAAAATATCAAACTGCAAAAATAAATTAGCTAAAATTACAATAAAGCCAGTCAATGCAGAAAAGTTATTGTGTAATCTATTGTAATTATATCATGTTGTGAATGTGTTAAAACACATCTCAAACCACCAGAAGTTTAAACTAGAGATTTATACAATAAATGTTTTATTTATGTTATATTTTACTACTGAGTCACAATTACTGTATTATCTAGAAAAAATATCATCAAGTGTTTTGCTGTATGCGCTTGATGCATCCTGTTTGTGCCCTTAGAGCTATAATTCCATTCTGCGGCGGTCCAATCGACAGCGCAAAGGTTCAGGGAATCGGGCTCGGCTAAGCCCACTGGTCCTGCTACTGGATGGAGCATTGGTTGGAGAACTGGAGACAGTGCAGAGAGCTCTGCAGGAGGTGTGTGTGTGTGTGTGTGTGTGTGTGTGTGTGTGTGTGTGTGTGTGTGTGTGTGTGTGTGTGTGTTTTAATGCGCGCATTGTATACATTTTTTTTATACAAATACATATTTTTATAGATGAATGACCCTAGCCAAGGGAATGATGAGGGAATCACTGCCCTTCACAATGCAGTCTGTGGGGGCCATTACAACGTGGTGGACTTCCTTGTTCGTAGTGGAGCCAATGTCAGTGCACCAGACAGCCACGGCTGGTAAATATAGCCTTGTTCATTTGTATTGACTGTTTGTCCTCTCTGTCATTGGCCTTGGTTTTTCTGTGAAGGTTTTCTCTAGGCCGGCACTGTGGCACTGTGGAGCTCAGGATATTTTCAGAACCTAGAACTGTACCATGCATGTGATTACTCCTGTTTTTGGCCCACAGGACTCCACTGCACTGTGCAGCCTCCTGTAATGACCGTGCTCTGTGTGAGTTTTTGGTGAGGAATGGAGCTGCTGTCATGGCCATCACGGAGAGTGATGGTGCTACCGCCTCTCAAAAGTGCGATCCTTACGCTGTTGGGTTTGAGGAGTGTGAGAGTTTTCTGAGGGGTGAGGCAACTACACCCAAATACACACACATACACACACCTTGTGACATTGTGCTGTTAATTGGTAACTGTACATCGTAATGGAATGAATCATAAGATGACACATTTTGACATTTGTTGCATCTGCCACACTTTTAACCTTTGATTAAATGTCACGTGTTAAAGCTCTAAAATAACTCAAAGGGTGAGGTATGGACACACCAGCAAAATACACTGTCACTGCATCTTTTAAAAAAAAGATTTTTGTTGTGGGATATTTGATATAATAAAATATGAAAAGCCTGTCAAACAAATTCTCAAGAGTTTCAAAACAAAGCTATAGTGACATACGAATTCCACATATTTAACAGTTAATAAAAAATGATATATAATCTGTAACATTTTAGTCAAGTCAAGGGACAGTATTAATCTCTCTGATTACAGGCTATAACTTTGTAGTGGGCTGGACAATATAAATGTGGTGCCAGTCAGTGTCAAGGCTGACAAAGTTAACACAAAAATAAATAATAATCATTCAACTACTCAAGCAAAGTTTAGTGCAACAACAACAACAAAACAGTTTGCTGTATTCAATTCTGTTGAATACAGCAAAAGTTCAGGTCAGGTTTTTCGGTGCACTAAGTATTAAATATCTTTATGTACTCTATATCATGTTTTCTATCTAATATCAGGCGTGGAAGAGGCCATGGGGGTGGAGAACAGTGGGGTGCTGTATGCTTTGTGGAGCTACCCAGCTCAGGCACCTGATGAGCTGAGCTTCAAAGAAGGAGACATGGTCACTATTCTGCAGAAACCTGAAGGGTTGGGCTGGTGGTGGGCCTCTCTCTGTGGCAAGGAGGGACTTGTTCCAAACAACTACTTTGGGGTAAGAAACCGGTTCCTAATGAAAGGGCTCAATGCAGATGCATAAAAATGAATGAATTTATAATGTTTCTGGTTTTGTGTTTTGCTGTTTCTTTCTAGCTTTTCCCAAAGGTTCGACCAAAGTCTCTCTGCTAAGTAGCCTCTTGATGATCATCCCTGTCAATCTCTCGTAGTAAACTGTATAAAAAATTCTCTTTGTTCCAGCTTCACACAGTTGCTTTAAGAGACTCATTATGAAAAGGCTGTTTTACTGCAGAGCGTGAGAAGTGTTTGATCTGTCAGTTAAGGAGAGTTGAAGGAGAAGTCTCAGTATTCATTTTGGTGTTACTGTTAAGGATAAATACATACAGCATAGAACATATCATTTGTACTCAGTCTGTTGTAGGTTATTTTTCTAGTAGCTACAACATTGCACTAAAGCTGTCAACCTGTGTCTGTCTGTATGCTTTGCTCTGCTGCTGTACTCTCAGCAGTGTTCCAGTTACTAGTTCATATGTCTGACTCATCGTCGGGTTACTGATCAAACATTGGCTGGTGTGCAGTCCACTCTTCCACGTGGTCAGTGTAGCTGTATGCTGAACAAACACCCATGATTGCTCAATTTAGAACTGGGTGGATTCAATCAGAGCAAAATGTACCTACTCATTACTGGAACAGACTTGTCTGCTCCTACATTAAAGCAGCACCGCACAGTCTTTGTGAAGGAGAGTGCTCAAAAGTTGATGTGAAATTTTCATTTGCTTATAATATTTCTAAAAACCTGTGTACATATCAGGAATTTTGCTAGTAATTTCTCAGATGTTAGAGGTTTGTCTCCATTGCCCCTGGAAATACCCTCGTAACAGCCAATAGACTTAACTGGCTAAATATGATGGTTGAAGAGTGATGTAATGCTTTCCTAACAGTGTGGCTGCAGACTTTATACAGTATTTTTCAGTCAACCACAACAAGAATCATTTGGTGGTTTTCCTCTTGGCTTTATTGATTTTACACAATATCGGTCTAATGTTATATTTTTATCCTGTCTATATAAATGAATATTATTGAAAAAAGAACATGTGTTTCCTGTGATAATAAAACTGGTCACTTTCTGTATGTGTGCGTATTCATATTGGTAGAGTGTGTATTTGTGTTTGTTGCTAGGGCCTGCTGTCCACTTCTAACTGTAAAACTTTCCAAGAGACATTGACTAAATGTTTGAAAGCAAAATAAATAAATAAAACTCATGTTGTTTCCAACATAAAAAAATGTTTGTTACAGTCTTGTTTGTAGTTTAAATTAACACTCTGAAATATCCTCTATTGACCAGCAGATGACACTATATAACTGTGTAAATTCAGCACCAACATATAATTTTAACACAAAGTTATAATATTCTGTAACAAGATATATCAAGAGCTTTTGTGCAGTCTCTGTCCTCTGTGTTGTGCTCTTAATTAAATGTTTGTAGTGTGTATTTATTATTCTTTGAAGTTTTGTTTAAACCCATGTTCTTTCATCAACACCACAGGGAGGGCCCAAATGCAGAAACAGAAGCATGCAGGCAGATGCAGTTATGTAGCAGTATTAGAAGAAATGATGATGATCAGATGAGGAAAGAACAAGAACTGAAGTCCACAGCAATAATCTGGCCAGGACAGGGCAGATTTTGCTGGTATAAATACCATCTGGAATAACAGGGAAACTGGATACAAGTGTGTGACTGGGGGGGAATGCCGGGTAACAGGAAGTATGGGTGCATCAGGTGGCTGGAAGGAGAATATCAGTTCAGGAGCGGTCCACATACTCAATTTAGAAGCCTAAGGAAGTGAGGATGTGGCTGCCGTTAATAGAAATAGGGCAGGAATTAGTTACAACAGCGCACCCGAGTGACTGCTGTGATTCTTAATGAACCAATTAGCTTCACTACTATGCACACTGCACACATGATTAATATTTTTTAATCAAGTCTCAAGCCGTTTGATCTGCAGAATATCCCTCATCCCGTTGGTATTAAGAAAACACCAGTGCTTGTATGCCTCATCAGTGTACGCAAGGAAGATTAGTGTTTGAAGCTGACTGCTGTTCTCCTTTTAATGTTTTGATTTTATGTACACTACCAGTCAAAAGTTGAACACATAGGAATAACCATGTTTTTAATGAAAACATACGTGTTACCATCATTGCAAAAGAGTTTTCTAATGATCAGTTAGCCTTTTAAATTAATAGACTTAGCAAACACAACATGGTATTGGGAGACAGTACTGCTTGCTAAATATAGGCCTTTGTACAGTTGAGTAAATATTCCTTTAAAAAACAGCTGTTTGCAGACGCAATAGTCATATACAATATTACCAATTGTATTTCTGATCAATAAGATGTTATGAAATCTGCTTTTCTTTCAAAAACATGGTGCACATTACAAATACATGTGACTTACAGAGATACACACATTCACAGGTTCTTTTACCACTCTGCAGGTGAGATCTAATGTAATGTTTCACATTTTCCGGTGAATAATTCAGGTGATTTAAGTGGACTGAACTGTCCACTGGTCTGTGGCAGCATACCTAATGTTCTGCTGAAATACATCTCCTCTTGGCCTTGACTTGAGGGTGTTTCATATTCATCTATAAAACATGTTTTGATCCTTGTCAACAACTCAACTATGGAGGTGAGATAATGTGACTTATGAATGTTTCATTCAGCAGGTTTTAAAAAGAAAAAAAACATCTCAGAGACAGAATGCATAAGAAGATTCACTTCATCAGATTGAATATCATTGTTTGCATAGAGGGAATAAACATTCTTTCATCATAAGCTTTTCACATTTTCTGTAAAAGTAATATTTGGTTCAGTCTTCAGTCATTTTAATCTGTGGTTTTCAACACTGGGGTCACGATAAATCTGACTGGGTCATGAGATGATTAAAAGTGTAGAAGAGCAAAGAAAAGATGCAGTTCTGATCATTTTTCTTACTTTTATTGTGAAAATGTGAACATTTTGGAGTTTTTGACATCTAACATCTATTCAAATAAGAATGAATCAGTCACTTGGTTCATCACTGACTTTGATTGGATGAGCTAAATGCCCACAAGACGTAGACATCCGAAAGATATGAAAGCAGTGGTCTATAGACATTGATTTGTTTAGGTCCAAAGTCCAAAAATCTGGAAGTTGCCTATTTAAATGAGTATTATAAATACTTGATTGTTGCAAATAACACTCATTTCCCTTGCAAGTACAATCCACTAGTCACCACATACAGCATTTGTGAATGTTTTTTGACGAGGCAGTGCTGCTGAATTAAAATGCATTAGATGGTTTCTGTTTTTCTAATCACTGAGTCTCAGACATGGTCGTGTGCATTTTGCTTGCACTCATACCACAAGCCACAAGCATTCAGTCATGCTCAAGGCGTTCTCTTCATTGCTCAGTGCTGCACTGAAAAAGAATTGAATCTGCAGCCCTAAGGTGTTTTGTGCTGAGCAGTATTTCTGTTCAAGCAGAACTCATTTGATGCCCCATTGAAAGCCTATTAAAACCATGATGGAGAAAAATGAACTGTTATTGACATGGTCTGCTGGTTCAGGGCGGCGGAGGAGTACTGTTACATGCCCAGTTTGCAGCGTGGTTGCACATTTTTATTTTTATCTCATTATCCACGCTGTGTTCAATTCTGTCTCACTGCACCCGCCCACACAGACACTGTGTAATTTCAGACATGCTGACCATTATCAGCCACTGTTTTTGGCCTATACAGTCCTGACCTCAAGTGCTGCGGTCAGACAAAAGCATAAGAGCGCTAACAGCAGATGGGCTTTTCTGGTATGAAGTTAAGAACAGAGGAGGGGAGGCGTTACAGGAAAATAGGGCTGAGACAATGACATAGCAAGACAGGAACAGTGAAGGGAGCGAAACAGAGCACAGCACACAGTTTTCACCAACCCTCTGCCATAATAATCTAAAAATCATCCAACCATGTGTGATGTGCTCCATTATACCTTGTGTGACTGACAGCAAGTAGAATCAGCTTTTACAATCTGATATCTGTTCCCACGCTGTCCAAAAAAACACACGGAGAAAAAATACAGTATGTTAAAGAAGGGATTATGTCAATATTTTTGTTTGTCAGTATAGAGATGATATTTATTTTTTGAAACACTCTCATATCCAAACATCGACATTATGATGCCTCTGTTGTCCCAATGTTGCCTGTTTTCGTCTCAAGATGTCCTCAGTTGTCTGAGGAGACTTATAATATGATCTGAGCAGAAGCTATGCTGCATTTTTAGGGACAATAGACACCAATACGTGTGTGACTTTGTGGCACTGTGGCTGTGACAACTAATGGTTGATGGATGCAGTCATACTATATGCCATATCTATTTTCCAACATCCCAGACCTACACTGATGTCTTCCTATATTTGTTAGTATTGTATGTGACAGCGAGCAAACTGCCTGCGTATGTGTGCGTGTGCATGTGTGTGTGTGTTTTTGCATGCATGCTCCACTCTCTCTCAGACACTGAGGTGAGCAGACAGATCAGTGGCCCTGCAGAAATGGAGATTCACTGAGCCCAGCCAGTCCTGGATCAAGGGCATACACTATGGGGAAACCAACAAACTAGAATAAATAGCCTGCAAAAATGTCCACTCCACTTTCTTTCCCTACCTCAGCCATGCTCTTACACTGTGTATGTACTCCTGTGGAGTAATGAATAATAGAGAAGTGCTTGTTCTCCCTCACTCCCTTAGTTAATCAGGGCTTGCCTGGCTGCCCCGTTCTCTCTGCCACTCCTTGCTTTAATAAATCATTCAGGTTATCAGAATGACAAGACCATCAGAGCAGGCTAAGCAGAGACCATGCTGGTAAAAACACTGCTGTCTTTTCTCACTACAGTCTTTTTTCACCAACATTTCTCTGTCTTCTGTGTGCTGTTTAGTTTTTATGGTGTCCCTCTTTTATTACACCCTCCTCTCACACTTTTTTCTTCTTACAAGAAAAGTCAGACTGGTAAAAAAAGTCCCACTCTATTTCTCTCCCTCTCTCTGCATGTGTTTCTCTCTTGGGAAACAATTTCACTTAAGCTCTCACTCTGGTCAGGTTCAACCTAATACGTAATGTTCTCAATGCTCATCTCCTTCCTCCTTCTCCATCTTTATGCCTCCATTCTCTCTGTTCTCTCTCTTTTGGAGATGACGTCACATGAATGTATCCCCAGCAGATCCTGTTGCATAGATGGCCACATATGTAAATACATACCCAAACATTGCGGCATATTCATAGAGACTCGGCTAAAGGCTGAGAGCCTACCTAAGTGTCCCGTACTTAGTTTGGTTACCATCTTTTGATCAAAGAGCATGGTTTAGGAATGGTTTAGTATGGTAACATAAATCAAGGCAGGTTGGTGGAGAAAAAAAGAATAGCAAAAACAGACAATGAGATAGTGGCGACAACTGAAAGCTATTAATGCAGGATGTGGAGACATTTATGTAATGCTCCCTGTTGTATTATAGTTGTTAGGTCACTGTGGTGTGTGTGATAATGTGTGTTTTCTGACTGATTGTTGCCCGTGTTATGTCAAACAAGCTTACTTTGAGGAATGTATGCAGTGTTTTAGTGGTTGGGATTTTGGATGTGAGATTAACTGTTTGACCCGCATGTATATTGGCAATGCAGACAATATGTGCAGTTTTGACAAAGTAGATTTGGTATTGACCATAGACACACAGTCTATAGCATTGACTGAAGCTGTTTGCAATTGAAAAAAGTAACTGATAAACACATTTGTAGAAAGTGATTCAGCAATGAAGGTATGGAGAAAAAGGACAGGACTTTTAATCTGATTGTTGTTATGTCAAGAAGTGTTTGTAACACACAATTTCCCCTAATGCCTCTGTATCTTTTTGTCTACTCACAGTCTTTATGATAAGTAAGTATAAACATGTGGAAACATATTGTAGGTGATCCTGAGCTGTCCAGAGGTGGTAAATAATTAGGTAAATTACTTACTTAAATTTACTCGAGTACAGTACAATTTTGAGGTACTTGTATTTACTGGAGTATTTCCATTTTAATTTTACTCCACAAATTAGGCAAAAATATTTAATATATACTAATATACTTTTACTCCACTATGTTTATTTTCCAACTAGTTACTAGTTACTCTGTGCAGGTTTAGATTCTTATACAAACTTTATAAAGTATTAAAATGTTAGTTAGTTTTTACTTTTTACTTTACACTACTTTTACTTCACCCAGTGTTGTTTCTATTCCACAGTCTGAAGGTGAAATCCCATTTTACCATCATTAGTTACTAGTTACTGTTACTGTTACTGTTTCTGTTCCACAGTCTGTAGGTAACATCACATCTAACTGATCTGGACCAGACTCTATATTTATGTTATTAACAGCAGCAAATTCTACACTGTTTAAAATACACTGTTTTCTTAGTACTTTTACTTTTGTACAATTTAGATCACGTACTTTAGTACTTTTACTTGAATAGAAAATTGATAGGGTACTCCTACTTGTAGTGGAGTGTTTTTCTAGGCACATACAATATTGAGTATTGAGTTTGCGTACTTTATGCACCTCTGGTTTTATCATCTAACGTGTTAAGACTGGAAAAAAAGAGAAACAGGAACCGGTACTCAGATTCTGGATCTCTGGAAGTCTTTATTAAAAGCCCAGTCAAGGACAAATACAAGATTAGATTTGTGAGGAGGAAACAGGCAAGCGGCATTTGAAACCATTTTTTAAAGATATTTTTTTGCTTAATATACTAACTCTGCCACTCTGTTGCATGTTGTTTTCCATCAGTCTACTCTCTCTCTCTCTCTTCTCTTTACCACCCTTCCTCCCTGCTTCCTCATCTTTGTACTGTCACTTTGTGCATATAACCTCTACATCTCCTTTTCTCTCTCTCCTGGCTATTCCCAGCTTCTATGAGTCTTTTACAGACAAACTGCCGGAGTAGCAATTATTCTTAATCTGGCTCCATTAACTAACTATCCCCCCCAGTACTACCATGTCCTTGGCAGGAGAGTATTAATCACTTTAACTGACAAAAAGCCTGAGACTCCCATCCTGTCCTCCACCTCTCATCTTCTTTCTCTGGATTTTTTCCTCTTCCTCTTTCATTGCTACTTTCCCTCTTTCAGCCTCTCCAACTCTCATCTGCTACATTCGTACACAAATTACTCAACACCAGCTTTTCCTTCATCGAGGCTCAATGTCTCACAAGGCACACCTAATCGCCTTAAATTGTCACTTAAGCATTTATTTCATTATTTACCACAATTTCATTATATCATCAAAATTCAGGTTTACTGTGCGTGTGTGCTGAATATTCTGGTATGTGTGCATGCCCTGGTATTTTCTTGCTGTCTGATATGATTAGTGGCTGTTCCACCATCCCTTTCAAAGGTTTATAATGAAGTGCCATTTCAGTTCACTGTAAGGTTAATTAATAAATCAGGGAAGATATCGGCAGTTTTGCTGCATCTTGGAAAAATATTACAGGTTACCAAACAAAAAGTGGGAGAGAGGGAGAATAATAGACTGTTGAGTGCAGTGGAGAGTTGTGTAATATAATTTTGTGTGGTGACCCCTGCTAAACAATGAGGTCTGCATGAAGTATGTGCTCACAATAAATTCAAATGTATGTGCAACATATCTCCTTCAATGAGCTATTCAGCAGGCTGCTGTTGGAAAATATATTTAGTCTACAGTCATGCACACTAGCAGCTCTGTAAGACTGAGCTCAGCATGTTAACTGCAAGGTAAGGTAACACTATAATGATTCCCTAGGGGGAACTTCAGGCATTAGAGCTATAGTATACAGTATAGCAATATACACAACAGTACAATACTAATACTACTACTGATAATAAATGTGCATATAAGATAGATAGGCAAATCAGTCTGCAGTTATTTATGTAATTTGCAGGAAGCAGTGATCAAGAGTCTGACAGAGGACCAAAGAAACCGTGGGTAACACTCCTTCACACACTGTGGATGGAGCAGTCTGTTGCTGTAGGCGCTGCTCAGTGCACTCAGGACGTCGGGTAGGGGGTAGCAGGCATTGTCCATAATAGCCAACAATTTGGTCATCATCTTACTTTCTCCTATCTCTTTCACTGAGTTTCCTTATCAGTTGGTCTAGTTTGGTTAGTTAGGTCTGCCGTCTGCTGCTATGATGCCACCAGCAGACCACTGCATAGAAGATAAGCAATACCACCGCAGCATCATAAAACAGTCCAAGGAGGGTCCTGTTTACGCCAAAGAGTCTCCTTAGCAGGTAGACGTCATTTTTTTATACAGGACAGTGGTGTTGTCTGTACTTTCTGTCTTGTTGTTGAAGTCACCAACCAGGTATTTGTCCAGGTATATGTCTCTACATTCACTCCTGGATGTTAACCTGTTCCTGCAGAAATTCACCACAAACTTCTTGGTCTTACTCATATTAAGCTGGAGTCTGTTCCTCTAACACTACTGTCCCAAGTCCTGAATAACAGTCCCGAACATCCTCAGCTCCATGAGCGATGCTCCCTGCAACAGCTGAGTTGTCAGAAGACTTCTGTGGGTGGCACTGTGCGACGCATGTAGTACCACTATGTCATATTCAAACACAGTAATGATTTAATATCTTTTCTAAATTTAAATGGAACAGTTTGTAGCACAAATATTCAAACTGTTGTGACTGCTTCTCCTGATTCTGTCCTTTTGAGCATGACAAACTCTGTAGCGTTGTACAGCTCATTTAAAAACTTCATTAACAGGCCTATTTGCATATAGGTTGCTGTATCATATTAAGATGCTTTATTGCACTAGGTAGGTAAATTCTAAAACAGTATACAACAAGTTTGTTTGTTGATAAATAGCAATACCTAATATATTCAAGTTCAGTTTTACTAAATGAGACTCAAAATACTAAAAACTACAGACAAGTATTTTTTCACAGGTGACAAACCAGTGAGCTGGAATATAATATAAACCTGGCCTAGAATCAATCAATTTGCAGTAAATTTGTGTTCTAACCAAATCTGGACTGTT
>OMLM01000500.1:0-21288 GCA_900302695.1 Helostoma temminkii
GGAGGGAGGGAGTTATGTTTTTAAATTATGATATTGGAATTGCATGTGGATGCAGTAGTTATAGTACTGTTATATTCATTGGCAGCTAGTCTTCATTTTATGCATATTTGTTATGTTTTTTGTTTTGTCTTGTTCATTACATTTCATTTCATCATTAAAATTTGTAATGTATGTTGTAGTTTTGTGGTTGTTTTTTAAGAGTAGATTGCCCAAAGGTCAGAACTTTTCCTGACTGTAAAGGAGGGCGATGGGCCTGACATACCACACTCACATAGCTGATGATTTTCATGCTTTGTGACCATCCAAACCAGGTGCCAGTAAATACAACTCAATATTGTTAAGCTGTAAACCTAGGGGAAACGCTATGTAGTGGAATGTGCAGGGAGCTGGTGTTACCATGTGTTATCAAGGTAGTGTACGGCAATCTATGTTCTCCCTAGGCCAACAGTAGTTAGTAGTAGTGATCCGTACACACAGGATACTTTAGTCAAGCCAAGACCTTGGCATGTATTAAAGATATTTCTCTATATGCATTGTTTTTTTGTAATGCATACTTGTCATGTTTCACTGATTTCACCTGACTCCTGAACTCTGCAAATGTTAACCAGCTCACCTTTTTCTTCACATTTGTTAACCGGTAATATGTAGTGTGTCAGTGTTTTTCTATCCATCAGCTGTTATTTAGACAGTGAGGGTGTGAAGGCCATGGTCAGAAGTAGACTAACCCTGTCAAAACGTCAAAAGGCAGATCTGTGATAATGCCAGCACTATATTCAGAATGGAAAATGGTCTCCAAGCCATTTTTCTTAGAACAAGCCTATTATGTGAAGTACACACCAACCACGTTCATGTAACATGTTCTGTTGGCTTCCCTGAAGCGATTATGGAAAAAAGTCTTTTGTGGCTGATTTGTTTTTTCTTAGTCATTTTATGCACATGAGCGTGTTGCTAGTTGAATGTTCAAAAACTACATGTTATGTGAATAGTAAGTAGTCACTGTACAACATAGGGAAACACATTTAATATGCTGGTCTGAACAGTTTAGGATGCACGTGGCCCAGTTTCCTCAATGAAAAGGAAACTAGGAAACACATTAAACACAGTGATAATCTTGCTTTGTGAGTCTTTATGGTGAATTCCTGTCAAGAGCTCTACTTTCAACCCAAAATCAACCTACTAGACAGCTAAATATTGACATGAGTCTTTTAACAACTGTTAAGCTGCTTAAATCTCTTTGCATTTATATTACTGTAATGGAGCAAGCACTTTTTTCCATTGTTAAATTATTACATTTTATGCATGGTGAAAGAAAGCAAATTACAGAAATTTCGTTTTTATTCCAACTGCAGTATAGAGTACAAAGATTGTAATGTTCACTTAAGTAGTGAGAACATGAGGTACAAAATTATAATGAAAAATTTGAGGTTACACTGAGATAAGGGACTATAAGACAGGCCCATTTACAGAATGAGAAGTGTGGTTCATTTTTTAAGGGACAATAAATCATTTTGAAAGACACAACTTCGTACTCCTGTGCTGTTTCTGCAACTATGTACTCACATTCTTGCCAGTTTCTACACGGTCACCCTACATGCACCAAACAGGATGGAAGGAAGGAGAGCAGCTGAAACTAGTTGTTCCAGAGACGGGCTGAGCGCACATTTTCAACCAGGGCAGAAACAAGGATATTCATGTTTCTCTTAGAGACATTCTGGGAAGTCAGGCACTTTTTTTAAACCTCAAAAGGAGTATAATATGGTCTCATTAAAACAAGGAAATACAACACTAATAGGGGATTCCCTTAAATGCATTTAATAAATATTTGCATTGGATAATTCAGCAACAATATTCCAGATCTTCCCCCACCTCCAAAGTAGGGAATGACAGAAATAGTTTGAGAACCACTGACCCACAAACAATTGCGAACATATACAACTACAGACATCAGAGAAAATACATTCATAGCAATCATGACAATCCTCCATATTATCTTATATCTTCATCTGATATTTCCCCCTTGTATCTTTTCATCTAATTTTGACTTTCTGTAGAGAAAGAAAGATAAATGAGGGTGATATGATGGCCTCAAAGAGCTGAATTGATTTTTAGATATAACTGGATTTAAACAGTTGTGCTTAATAGCAGACAATACATCATTTCAGAAATTTGTAAGGTCATAAAAAATAATTTTCTTTATGAATGTGGTAAGCAGCTGATTTTAATTAGTATATTGTCTTCAGGCAGCCCCATTGAAGAAAAGGTCTTTCCCAGGAGTCCTTCACAAAAACATGAGCAAATGGTTCAGAATACTAAAAACGTAAGAAGTACAAGATTTCCCACCTTGCGGCTGATAGCTGTTCACAACATACCTATGTTTCAAGGACATTAAAGATGCAATAACTAATATTTTACACATTTTAAAATAAATTAAGCATAAAGACTCTGCTTTTCATGTTTCTTAGTTACATGCAGACCTTCTGTTGTTATCCTAGTGGGACAGTGAGATTGTTGTTTCCACATCAGCCCTGTCAGTCACCTCTTTTAGGGATGATATAGGTAAAAAGTCATAGACAAAGACATTATTAGTACTAAGCTATTATTTTAAACTACTTAATTAGTGTCAATGTTTCAGTTAAGAGATTTAAATACTTAAGATTTAGTTCTACAATACACAAGGACCTGTAGTTTAAATAAATATATAAGTTCATGGTGGAGATGTTATGGAACGAAAGGCAATTAAATTTTAGTGTGTTTGGAGTTAACACCACAGCAGAACAACACATGTTCAGCTATGACTGATAAATGACAAATACAAAGTGTCTGTCCCACTGTCTACTTTTCCGTGTTAGATATTGCATCTCCTGTCTGAGCTACAGGCTTCCTTTTCATTTTCTCTGTGTCTCTCTGGTTGTTTAGCTCGTTGCCATAACAACAGAGACCGGTCTCGCTTGAAAGCTCTCGATATATTTGACTTGATAGTTAACCTTTTAAAATGTACACGGCATCTTTACTTATACACACACGTTCACACACACTGATCTTTTGTGCCCTGTACCAACCGAAAGCATAAGTAGATGAAGAAATAGTCTTTTGTGTCTTTTACCTTTTGTTGAAAGATGAACATTCTTGCTCATTTCGTCCTTGTTTTCACACACTGGTATCCATGTAACAGTCTGAGAAATGCTGCTACATTTTACTACAGTTTGAACCAATAACAGTGAATCATTTTGTCAATACAGCACAATTTAAGGACATGATCATGGATTCTAGTATGAACGTATTTAGAGTTTTTCTATATAGACAACCACAATGGATTTGAAATAAAACTTTCAACATGTGAACGAAGTGTAAACTTTCAGCTTTATTTTAAGAGGTTTTGCAAAAATATGAAATTTACCATTTAGAAATTACATCCATTTTAAGAAGAGTACCTCCATTTTCAGGGGGTCAAAGGTATTTGGGCAATTGACTAACAAAGAAGTTAACTGACCACCTGCAGTCCATTCTCTCATTTTAATAAAGACTAATGAAGAAGATAAAAGGGCTGGAGTTGAGTGGTAAGAGTTGGCATTTGGCAGCTGTTTGAGTGGAGCTACCAATATGAAATCCAAGAAGATCTTATGTAAGTGAATGAGGACATTCTTAGGCTGAAAAAACTACACAGATCTACAAGAGTGATAGTAAAAATCTTAGATGTGGCCAGATCAACAGTTTGGTACATTCACTCAAACAAAAGAAAGTGGATGATCGTAGAATCCTTTCATGGTAAAGAAAAATCTAAAATCAAGAGACAACTTCAGGAATGTAAATATAGAGAGGGTTTACAAAAAGAAAAGACACATTAGACTTTGCCAGAAAACATGTAAAAAAGACTCCCACATTTTGGAATCAGATTTTCTGGACAGATGCAACCAAGGTTAACATGTACCAGAAAGTTTCCATGTTCTCACAGAAAAGTCTTTTTAAAAAGTATATTTAATCTTAATTAACATGTTAAACTCCCGGCCCTACTTTTATTACATTTATTTCAAATCTATTGTGATGGTGTATGAAAGCAATACTTCTGGATCTAACTGTGTGGGTATCCAACCATCCATCCATCCATCCATTATCCCAACTACTTGTCCTCTTAAGGATCATCTGGCTTATGGAGCCAATCACAGCTTGTATGTGCATACATTATAACCATATTCTCAATGCCATAATGATAAAACACAGCATTTCTATGATTTTAACCAAATATTTCAGCTTTCAAATATTCATCCCCAAGCATCAAATGCATAACAAAGTGCTTTAGACTCTTATTGCGTATGTAAATGTCCTCAGTTGAATATTTTATGTAAGGGATTCATTTCCCAATCTGTGTAATTAGTTTGAGTATTTGCCGGCTGAGATACTCTTGTGATTATATTTAATATCATAACATTAATGTGCATGCAAACACTCACTGTGGCGCACCTGTCGGTGTGTTGTTACTCCACTCATCATGATATTTTATTCAATTATGACACATGCTTCCTGTCTCTGTAATCAATTTTAGAAGCCCTGTGCCCATCATCAGCTCAGGAAGGATAATAGTGACAAACAGAGCTTGAGAGAAATGACAAAGCAGCAAAAATAACTGCCAAAATTAAAAGGCAAATTATGTGCAGTGGATTGCCACATTTTAGGCCAATTTACCACAATTAAAGCACGAGGCTGTTTCACTGAGCTAGGAGTGAGAGGCAGAATGAGACGAAATTAGTGAAAGACACGGAGACATTTTACTGCTTCTCACGTACTGTCTAGCAAGCGCACTGCAGTCTTCTGATATCAAACAGTCATTTTTGTTAATTAGATGAAACAATTTTGATGGGTTAATTAGCTCTTATCTAATTTCAAAGCACTGTATCAAAGCAGCAACGTGTTAATGCTGCCATTTCAATGTTTTTTGTTGTTTTACTCTTCCGTTGGATTTGCTAAGATTTTTGGGATGTGCACATACGCCCACATGTACAGTTCATTCTAAGTGAAAAGACATTCTAAAACACAAGCGGTCACATATACACAAATACACAATACACTGTATATAAAAAGACAAAATATAGTTTTAGCCAAAGTAGTGATTCACCAGTCTTGAAAAAAAAACAAAATTTCACTTATGACACAAATAAATCTCAGAGAGAAATGTAAGAATATGAGAGGAGAATGATATGTGAGGGAAGAAAACTAAATTAGTAGTTCTATCAGTCCTATAATAACCCCTGACATTTACTTTTTCTTAAGCTCTATAGACCCAGAGAATGGACTGTGCGTAGTTGTTTTCTTTTCTTTTCTGTCTTTTTTTCTTGTTTGTTAATGTCATACAATTGTTATGTGTTACAGTTATGTGTTGTTCCTTCAGCTGTAGCAGTGAAACTCTGTCACACTGGACCTAAATGCCAAATATAAAGATATACCTTCTCCAGTATAACAATACAAAGATGCAGGACTAGTATAAAAAAGATACAGGATGCAGACAACTTTAAATCAGCAGATGGAAAGAATAATAATTTGTGTAATCAGCAGGTAACCAATATCAGTAACAGCCAA
Organism: Helostoma temminkii; assembly: GCA_900302695.1. Lineage (NCBI taxonomy): Eukaryota > Metazoa > Chordata > Actinopteri > Anabantiformes > Helostomatidae > Helostoma > Helostoma temminkii. The sequence goes on from OMLM01000500.1 coordinate 5,572, forward strand.
GCAGAACCAGATCACTCATATTGAGGTGAAACACCAGAGCAGCAAAGACAGCGTGACAGGACATGGTCGGAAATATAGATATAAACTGTAAGAATAGATGTGTCATTCAACTCACATTCTCATTCTGGCAAATGATAATACTTCAACCAATATTCATATGTCTGCCTAGAATACCCTGTTTATACAGAGAAAGAACAGACAAAGCCACTACAGTGTAATTACGTATACATGAAGTAATGAGATAATATCAGCCAGCTGTGGAGACAGGTGTCCACAACACAAGGGCTAATGGAGGAGATGAGCAGCAGGTGTGTAGAGTAGGGCTACACTCAGAGGAAACGTGGTGGGTAGGTGAAGCATGGGCAGCCCTGAAAGGTGTACTGTACACACGCACACACACACACACACACACACACACACACACACTTAAACAGACACAAAGGCTCACAGAGAAAAGCAGCAGGAAGAATTCTAGAGAGAAGTGGATGGGACGTACTGTATATCGCTGGAGATTGTAGCCCCCAAGCTTACAACTGGTAACTAATTGTACAGGTCAGTGCTACTAACAATACTGAGACATTTCGGAACTTATTAACTTTGGAACTCAATAAGCTATAGAGTGCAACCACTTGGGATAGTAAATAATATGTAATATGGCAAGTAGTTAATACAAATAATACATGCAATACAAGTACACTGTGGTGTGCTTGATTGTTGTACTGAGCCCAACATTAACCAGACAAGCAGGATACTTCCTTATTTGTAGTAAATTTACATTTGTACTCATCATTCATTAAGTTCGTCAACCAACCAGTCATTGCAGCACAGTTACAATTCAGTGTCTTATGTGTGAAAAACTGTTTCAAAACACGAAGATGCTGACAGAGAAAACATGGCAATAAAAGGGAAAAAAGTAAAATAAAGTTTAATGAATATTAAATATTTTAATCAATAAACAAAATTAAAAGGTACATTTTTTGTTTAGGTTTAAAAATACTAACACAAATTAGTGCTGTCAAGCAATGAATCTAATTAATTTAAATGAATAACTTGCATAAACTCTTACTGTGAATGTATTTAAAGATATTTCAGTCCAGATGAATTTTGGCAGACAAGTGAATCAATGACTATAAAGGAATCTGTGTAATCAAGTACACAAATAAAGACAAAATTAAGAATGAATAAAAAAAGTGAAATTAAAGCAATAAAAATAATAATGCATAGATTAATATTTATTCAGTAGACTGTGGCTTCCCATAGCTTCCCATCTTCCGCAGTTCACTGTAGAGCAGGTGAGATAGATTTTTGTAATTGACAGAGTTTAGAGTTTAACATCTTGCTTAGCTTTTGGCTCAGACCTCCTGCTAAATGCTTAGTATTGAGGCGATAGACCAGAGCTCACCAAGTGTTAACCCATGGACCCATGTATCATGGCGCGTCCCCACACGTCAAAAGGTGCAGATGACCCTCTATCTATCTGTCAACCAAATTTCATTGAAATCCACCAGGAAACCAGACAGGGGAACAGAGAGGGAAAAAACTTGTTGGTGATAGTTCTGTTGCTGTCTGCTAGCCAGTATGGCAGAAAAGCTGGGTGTTTTTTTTTTTATTACTGGAATACATATGAAATAGTATTGTGTTAAAGTGCTTCCTTCAGTAATTCTAGTTGCAGGAATGAAAAAGACGAAATGTGCTGAGGTTCATGTTGAGATGAAAATTTGTACATTCATATGGTACACACTTATAGTGTCTGATATCACTGCGCATGTTTTCCAATGTGTTAGGGTCAGGTGAGGATGCGATGATACTTCATAAATATGCCCGTAGACTTTCTCTCTGTCAGTGTGTGTGTGTGTGTTTCTGTCAACTGTAGACCTTAAGAGGAAACAGTGGGTTGTTTTGTGCTGTTACCAGGGTTACACCAATACTGGTCCCTGGAGTTTTAAAGAAGAGTTGTGAAAAGTCACGACACAATGCTAAAAGAAAAATAAATTGCTTTTCATCTCAGATTCTTCCCCTGTGTCTTTGTCTCAGCACCTGCGACTGTTCCTGTCCATCCATCTTTACGATACTCACCTCTCACGTCTGCCATTTTTAGAAATTAAAGTTGTAGCTTTTTTCGACAGAACTGGCAAATTTAAGGACTCAATGTAAGATGATGATTTACTGGCTACTTTGAAATCAGCCCATATGTCAGATGAGTCACAACAAACCCAATTTGGATGAAGATGTGTTGAGAGTTTCAGGTTTAATAAACCTCCTGAAATAATTAAAAATCAGACTAAAGGTTTTTTATTGATCTAGCATGGCTCTGTTTCGATTGGTCCAGGTGCTGCAGCAGATGCCTCTATGCTGCCTGTCAGCCAACATATGAGTGAGCATCTTTTAGGCACACATTTTTCATGTTTTTACTGCAAATATGCTACAGAAAGTTGCTTATTTTGTGTCACTGATATTAAATCAGGAGAACGACACATCAGTGGTGATTAGAGAGTTTGAGCGAGCGTTAAGGAGGGAAAGAGATCATCTGTGTACCCATCTGTGTATCTGTGTTTCACTGTGTATTGTAACTCTCAATGTGTGTATTTGAGACTTTCTATCTGTTTTTATGTGTTTGTATGGTGTTGTGCTGTGTCCTGTGCAATATCTGTGACTATCTCGAAGGGACAAGAGGCTTGCTTTCTTTCACACTTGGCTGACAAAGCAAGACTGCCCGTGTGTATGTATTTCATGCACATGTGCACGAGGCCTGGAACAAAACTTAGTCCACCATAAAGTGAACAGAGAGAAACATTTTGGTGGTTAAAACAAATCTTTTTTATTCTTCTCAGTGGAAAATGTACTCAACAAAGTTAAGGGCCAACAACCATGCTAGCAGCTGCTCCAGTGATGTTTCCAGTGAAATGCTAACAGGATCAACCTAACATGATTACAAAGGTATGGATAACGTGCATAGTGTTCACCTTTATTACCTTCTTAGTTTAGTAAGTTAGCCTGCAGCCATTAGCACTAAATTCAAAGTCTTAGTTTAAGCCAGTTTACAGTTTAATCCACCCAATAATTCAGACACTTCAGTTAAACTACTGTGTGACTACAAAAATAAGCAAAAATAAACTGCATTAAACAGTTTCAGAAAATCATCTAAGCTCAATTTCTAGTGACTTTGTTGTGGTTACCTGTACATGCTCTTCATGTGTTGCAATGCTGGCAAATACATTTCCTTTCATTTCACTTACTGATGACAAAATAGTGAAATGTCAGATTTGACACAGACAACATCATCATCATGCCACTGTAAAAAGTATATGCCAAGAATTGGTTCCCACAAAACCTAAAGTACAAAGTTTTGAGGATTACTGGCGCATGAGGATCCTGCTGACGCACTTTGCTCATGTCACTCCACGCAGATTTGTAAGCAAGCCTTCGACTTAAATTGGAGCTAATAATTTGCTCAATTGCTTATGCGTCTTCTCCCCATTTCTGCATTCCTCCACCCTCCTGTCTGCTGCTGGTCCTTCTCCCCCCTCTGGCCTACTGCTTTCTCCAGCTCAAAGTCTAAAAGTCTGTATGTGAGGATTATTGCCGGATGAGCAATCGTACTATGAGAAGTCTAATCCGTCATTAAGAGACAGAGGAGTTACACGGGATTTAATAGACATAGAATGACTTAACGTGTGCATGGACACATGAATACCAAGTTCAAGAAGGATGCACATGCAGATAAACAGAGAAATGTGCACTTTCATTATTAGTTACCACATTTCACACTTTCTGTTAGATGAAAATGTAAAAAACCATATCCAAAAATATTAGAAATTCAACAGCTCATAAAATCCTGCATATTGTTTTACACCTTCATACTAAACAAGATGTCATGTTTTGGAACATTGTGCTCAACATCTGTCTGAAATTATTTGCATCTCATCTCAAGAGTCACATTACTTTTTCATTTCCATGCTTTTGTGTAAATATATTGAGCAGTGAATATCATTTATTCCATGAATACTGCAGCTCTAAGATTAAAAAAAGAAAGAAATAAAATGACAGGAAATAACAGGTTGAAAATCTGCATAATGATTCCGATAGCTTGGAATCAACAACAAAAACTTATTGCATATTTCAGAAATACAGTAGATTGTGTTGTCAGGGAGGAATGCAGGGCAAACAAAGCAGCTCTTTTCTCAGTCCTGAAAACAGGTTTTAGAAGAGGTTTTTATAATTTTTTTGTTTGCTGACAGAAGTGATATTTTCATGCTAAATGTCATGTCTGTGATTGTGTTGCAAACTCAATCTGCGGGCTGATCGCCACAATATGAACTCAGCTACGTTGTCCAAGTTTCTGCTGTACTAATTATAACACCTGCTTCTTAATTAACAGATAAGGAGGTTGTTCTTGCTGTAGCAGTTCAACATATCAGCCTTGAAATACATCCTGACTTTCTGTGTTGTAGCCTGTCTTCCTGTGCCTCTTCCATTTCCAAGGACGAGGTCCAACTTGTTCATCCTGCTGGGTGGCTGATTGGCTGGCTGCTGCCCTTCATGAAGGTTGAGTAAAAGGGCAGGGCTGTGCATGGCCCTGCACAGCCAGGAAACCACCTGTTCCAATAGCTCATTCCTGTAGACTACAGCTATCTTTTAAGTCCAACACAACACCCCCTCCTTGGCGTCCCCGTAAGAGGTGTCACACATCAGTCAAATTCAAATTCAACACTCTTCGCAGTAGTACTGGAGGCCAACGCTACAGCCTCAAGTAATTACTTAGATAGCATATCTATCTAGACACATCTGTCTTGTCTGAATTTAGAAGTAGAAAACTACAGGGCATCCAAGTCTTTTTGTCTTTTATACAGGCTTGATGTTTGAGTGATTGATTTGTTTAATCTGGTTTCATAAATACTTCACAATATTGCCTAAGGGAAATGTATGAAAAGAAAATATCACAGCACAGAAGTGTGGAATTAGCATAAATCATAAACTTATGAAAAAACACCATTACCATGAACATTATTTGGTCCAGTTAGTCTTTTAAATGTTACTTAGTCATATATGTATATACTGTATAACTACTATATGAGTTTTTTCATATTTTTTTAAAATTAATATTTTTGCCTAATTAAGAACATTTAATAAACTGCTGTTATTGTTAAATCTCAATTCATAAATGTAATATTGTTTGTATTTCCATCACATACTGTCACACTGTCACCCTGCGCTGTATTGACTGTCAGTCTCTATATATGCAGCCAGTATTACATTGGCAGATTCTGCCAAATGTATCCTCCTTAAATAAAATTTATTACAGTAGATCATTATCAGAGCTTTTATTTGACACCCTTAAAGAAAATGATTATATTCTTGCAAGCAAACTATTATATTTCTTACAAGCCACACTTTCTGTCATGATATGTGTAGATGGATACTCAAAAACATTTGACACAACATATTCTTGTATTAACACTAAAATAACAAGAGAGCCATTAGAATTTTGTGTTTGTCACATAGAAACATAAACAGACTTTAGGAACAACGTGGAATAACAATTCCAACGCCGTGCATGTATTAGAGCCCGTCTGTGACTCTGCGTCTCTAAGCATTTGTGATAGTATTGTGCATGTGAGCGGTGGCACAGTCTGACCTTTAGAGAAAGGTCAGTCCATTTAGAAGAGGAGCAGAAAGACAGACACACACGATGACTGGTGGTATAGATCCATTGAAGACAAAACCAGACTTTGTTGACCTTTATCGATCTTTATATCTATAAGTAAGGAGATATTTGCTATCAGATGTAATTCATACAGTGTGTGAGTGGATCTGGGTAGTCAATTGTAACCTAATGATATCATGACTGTTGTTCACTTTGTTTGTTGACCATTCAACAAACCCGATTTTCTGTAATGTTCTCCTCTCTTTGTCTTCTCTCTACATTTACACTAATTGGTCAACAGCCTTTCTGCTATCAGTGGTAGCAACATATAACCTGTTATGGGGTCGTGTTGAGTGCAAGTGGATGCTAATATAAAAAAGGCATTGTTCTGGGACTGTTGGAAGCACTGTTATGCCTGCTCAGTGTCACGGTCTCAACCTCGTGAGGCACCAGTGAATAAGAGGATCCATGTTCCTTCAGTTGGTAAGATGGGTCAAGAGCCACAAATCATTCAGAGGGGAGGCTAAGTAGTGGTTATTAAAGATATTATTAGATTTATAGAGTGATTATGGTTGGACAAGTGAGGGAGTCTGGCTCTCTGATGAAGTTACCTAACAAGCCAGTTGGGCCAGCCACTGTAACTTAACCTGAGCCATTACTGCGCAATGCAGATATGAAGCAGGAACATCCCAATAAATAACTGATCAGTGATTTAGGCGCACTAACACTGCAAGTTTCAATGTTCTAATATAGTTAATAATATATTTACTAGTAGGACTAGATAACTAGAGATAAAAGCTAGAAAACAGAGCAGGCCGTGGCATTCACATGAAACTACATATCCAGAGGGAGCCAGAGGAAATGACGACATTAGTCATGGAATATTTAATCTACACATGGTCACGGATGGACAGAAAAGTAAAAGATAACTCAAAAGTATCTTAAAAGTAGAATAGTTTAACATGACTGCTGGTCTTCTACACAAATGCCCTTCCAGTTTTTGCAAACTGTGTACTGATAACTAAAGACACAAGTTTGACACACTTATATAAAACTGTGTGATGTAAAAAAAACTTCTTTAATTACCAAAGCTCATAATAAATATTAACAACTTAAAGCAATGATAGTAATATATTTATTATATAAGATAGTAAAATGTTTATGATATGTCATCAGAGAAACATGTTAAAATATTGGCTCCTCAGACAACAATGCTACAGCCTTTTTTCTCTGTTTTGTTCCACAGCAAAGCATCTGTTTCCATATGATCCTTCCCACTGCACATTTGTACAGTAACATTTGGACACCACAGGTGTGCTGTTTTTTTTTTATTGTATGCACTGACATTCAGCTAAGGTTAGCAAGCTTTAATTTATCACCACTGGTGTGGTGATCTTTCTGTGGCTAAAACAAATGCACCCTCCTCTTAGTGCTAATCTCTAACTCTAAACTTAACTCTGAACTCTTAACTGAACTAAAGTTTGTCCACACAACCATAGAAGAACATACATGCAAAGCTGTTACAAATACTTCATGGCACAATTTTTTTATTTAACAGGTGCAGTAATGGTAATAAGGGATTTAATGATGTTATGGTGGCAATCAGTTAATGCATGAAACACTGTTTTGAAAATATGGTAATTTAATGTGTGTTGTATTTATAGTAGCAGAGGTGTGTCCATATCTCTCTAGTTTCTCTTAATACCTGCCAAATGAAGACTGTGACGAACTGTCACATTCCCTTCCAGTCTATCTGAACTGTGGAGATTACCATTTGTTTGATTGATTTGGTTTCTGTTTTAACCCATATGGTTTTACCCGACCAACTGTTTTTCAGATGCATAGTGACAAAGAAGAAAACTGTGGTAAGTGATCTAGAGGGCTGCGGTTGTAATTAGATGACTTAATTGGCTAATTAACAGATGATGAAGTGTCATGATGCCCCTGGGAGACACCCCCTGACACACCAACAGCTGTCAAATTCCCCATTGCAAGTTTATGAGGCCAGATCCTATGCACATGCCCACATATAAACACATTAACACATACATGTACAGTCTTCACTGACACATATTCACCCTGACAGTTAAACTTGCATCTTTGTGTTGTGTGTGTATGTGACACGTGGAGCTCTAACTGCTGGTTCTTTCTTTTCTTGTCTTCTTGTGTCCGTTTTTCTTCCATTCCTTTTGAAATAATGTGTATTTTTCTGCTTCTTTAAGACAACAGTCTAAAGATTCAAATTAAACCTGCAAATCTAATGTACCTCTGTTTTTGTTGTCTCACTGTCCTGTTAGACAGCTACTGTCACACACAGCTTGGTTCGATTAGTAAAAAGGTAAAATGGAGTGGAAAATGGCAGAATCTAGGGATTCTCCTTCTTACAGACACTATTTTCATATTACTTTTGCTGGTTTCATACATTTTGTGGAGTGACATGAAACCTGTAGTAAGCAGTCACTGCTGTGTTTAGAGATTATATGTATTTACACATATAAGTGTTTTCAGGTATGATCACTGATCTTGCAAAGTCTTTAGGATAAACAATCAGTATAATCCCATTTAACTATATGCTGTCTGCCCCTCTGAAGACAGCAACAAGCTTACTTCTCATCTACTATGTCCTCTGTGACTAGTGGAACAGTGGGGTTACTTGTTAGGCATCTCTGCAAGGAGCCTGATAGCTACACCCCCTGCCATGACACAGACTTGAAAACATATAACGTTAAGCTGTGTAACATGTCATCCCGCAGAAAGCTGCCACTCTTCAGCTACTCCACCTGTGAGGCAGAGCACAGTTATGTGGCTTACTGAGTATATTTTTTGGATTACTTTGTGGTCAACACAACAAGGTTTAAATGAACTGAAGGATTAAAGAGACTGAAGCAGACAAGATAATGTGTGTGTTTGTGGATAGAATTTTTTTGTGGGAAGTGTGGGCTTTGTGTTTCTTGCGTGGTTTTATCAGACTCATGTTATGTCTGAGTTTTCAGCCTATTAAACACCATTACTTTGTTTACAGGTTATGACAGCTGTCTCATCAGTCCAAACATCCACACACTGAGACTAGTCAGCTTCATTTACTCCACATACCAACTAAACCTTTTACAGCAACCCTACCTCTGACAGATTTGCAGAGTAACATAAACATGGTAGCCTTTTACTTGAGGTAAAACCAGGTGTAAATAAACAGCTGCACAACATTGTTGATGTGCTTTCAAAGTAAATTACAGGCTGGCAATCACTACTTGCCTCACAAGCGGTACTTGTACCTCTTTCTCTTTTTTCCTGATTGCTGTATCAAAAACTGATAGATCTTTGATGCAATCAAACTTAATTTAGCAGTACCAGTACATGGTGGTTATACTGTACAGTATGTACATGCAGGATAGATGTTGTCTGAATGGAAAACACAAGGTGGCTTAAAGTATTTTTAATCATCCATGCAATCCATCTTTCCTGCCAAAGGCATGCATGACTCACTTACAGAGGTAGCTTTACAAAGGAAACCGCTGCTACGTGGCTCCATTGCAGTATTTTCTCTTCATCCCATTATGAGACAGTGGTGCCACCACACTCTTACCAGGGGGGGCAGCCAGCTGTGAGATCAGAAAGCTTCCTCATTTGCTTCCTCAGCCGCAATTTAAAGGGCACTGCTTGTACTGTACTGCAGCCAATAAATGTTTGGGTATCAGTGATCCTGCTTCTGCTTTCAAGGGACAGTCTCCTCAAATACATCTGGTCACTGCTTGAGAGGCACCCAGTTTCAGAGAAAAGGCAGTGTTGCTGTAATGACAATCCTGTCTCAACAAGCTTGTCCTCTCGTTTGTTTGACGAAAAGCAAAAAGTGCTGACAGAATCCTACTCCTCACTGCTCCTGGGGCCAGAGAGGATGGCCACAAAATCAGCCCTGCTTTCTGTGAGACAGAGCAGTAGGCATCCCTCTCCTCCAGGCTGATGTGCTGGGGACAAAATAGTTTTTTAAACGAGGGCTGCAGTTGGCTCTTATATGCCAAAGCAGGCTCTGAGCTGAGACACCATTATCGGAAGTGCCCCTCACCCCAAACACTGTTGCTCAGAGATAGTGGAGCAGAGCGCATGATGCTGATTTTAAGCTTGTCCTGTGTCCTCACCCACTTGTGAGGTAGCAGGCAGGGGTGGTAACAATAATAGATCCAAGGCGAAGGTGGCTGCAAGAGAAGAATAACCAGCTGCTCCTGTGCTGCTGTCAGATGAGAGGTTGAGGTGAGGGCAGGTGATAGTAGTGAAAAAAAATGAATTTCGGATTAAGTAGTTTAAAGCTCTTATCAGCATTAGTGTGAGGGGCGCTGCCACCACCACTCATGTACAGCTGGGGTTGCCGAGCAGTGCCGTTTCCTTGTCTGTTTAGTGATTGTCTAGCAAGTTTTTCTAAATACCCACATCACCTTCTGTTTATCAAGAGCGTTTTCCCTTGTGACTGCAAGTTTAGAAGAGTAATGTGGAATATTAAACTAATGGCTGTAATGTCTCAGGAGAAGAGAATAAACATTATAAAAAAAAGAGAGGTTGTAGATTACATCTTTAAACATTGTGTTGTTTTTTTTGTGTGTTGGTCAAGTACTGTGGGTGCCTTCAGGCAGACTCCAGGGATAAAACAACATTGTCAGTTGGTCAGGTTAAGGAAGGGTACTTTAAAAGGTGTTACTATAGCAACTTTCAGCTTCTGCTTTCCATTTCTGGTTAATGAAGCTGGATAAACATAAGTTGTGGGATCATAATTGGCTCTCTCTCTTGGGGGAAACAGAGGTGGCAGCACTGCCTTTTTAGTGTGCGAACTCCAGACAAGACTTTATCAGCAGTAGTGTGTAAAATCAGACCCGATGAAATATACTGGTTTATAATTAAAAATACTGGCGTTTCAAGTTTCAAAACTATTCTCATTTCATTCTTAAATTAAAAAAATAATAATAATGAGAAGAAGAAGATGAAGAAATGGTGCCAAGAGCTCCAGCCGAGACTTGATTTAGGGACGTAGTGGTATGTACTGTAGTCATATCAATTATCAATATATCCATGCTGTCTTCCCGTCTGTCTCTTTAGAGTATTATTTGAAAAACGGAACAGTCTTATCAATTGGATAAAAATATTCAAATATTCAACACTTATGGCTAATTCCCACCCTTCGATCTCTCCCTGCCTCCCCCTCTTCCTCCCTGTCCCTCCTCATTAGCAGTCTCCTCTCTGCTTCCCCATCACTCCATCCTTCTCATTTCACAGTCAGATGGGGCTCCGCAAGGCAGAAGGTCACAGAAATGTCTCTTACATACACACAACCACTTTAGGTCTTTCCCCTTTTTTCCTCACGTTCTTTCTTTTCTCTCTCTCACTCTCTCTCTGTGTCTCTCTCTCTCTTATGAATGAATGAAATTGTATTTATAATTAAATGTCCATCTTTCCCTCCTTTCCATCTTCCCCAGTAGGCTCTCCCTCTCTGTCTATTGCTATCTCTCTATTCCTCTGAATACAATACATATCTTATTCTTTTTGGTCAGACTCCCTGGGCTGATGATCTGATACAAGAGGTGACAGATTTTGCGCTGTGACCTAAAACTGCAAAGGTAGATTCAATACCCAGAGGTAAAATGCAAGCAACACTATTATCTAGGCAGCTGCTAACAAGGCACATCAGCACTGTAGTAGAAAAGTACAGTAATCTGGCTTCTCAGTACTCACACCCAAAACATTAAGTGCTCTAACTTAACTCTGATTGTTAATTTCTAGAAGTTTGTACAATAAATTTTGCAGATTCACCTTTCATTTTAGTGGGTTAGTTTTTCCTTGGTGTTTCACTATTGGGCTTGCTAAACACCTATATTTTCCCCCTCAAATTAACTTCCTTCCTTCTTCATTCCTTCCTTTCTTCAAAACAAACCTTGAGGAAACAGATATTAGGAATAGTTGCACTTTAGTTGTAGGTAACTTTAAAGTGAAAAGGCTATATTTAAAGTAATGTTGGCCATTATACACTGACCTGTCTTTGAAGAGTGTTAAGTATAATATTTAGTGGGAATATTGTTTAATCCTACAGTGTTTTTACTTCACACTTTTTTCTGATGGTTATAAATTATAGTTCAATCATAGTTACTTCTCTACCATCACAAATATTACAAACAAGTAAGTGCTCTCAGTTTTCTTTTCCCATCTCTGTGTTTTACTCTTGATCTTATTTATATTTGGACTCAGACTCAGACTCAACTAGCCTGCACTTGGACTTGTTTTGGACTCATCTTACACTCAACAAAGGTGGACTTGATTACATCCCTGGTGTAGAGTAAAAATTTTCAGTTGAATATGTAATGATGTTTTATGAATGTATTAGCTAAGAAGTTCCACTTGTACTTCAAAAACTCATTGGCATCCATTCAGTGAATCCTGAATTACTTGACACTGAATTTTTTGAGTTGGCTTCAAGTGCAGTATAACAAGTGGAATCACAAATGTCTGGCAGGTGGAGAGAAAGATAATTGTACTGGGGTCCAAAAAACATTTAGAGTGAGTGACAGGAAAGACGCAGAAAGGCAGGCAGAGGTGCATAGCTCTCTTACACCCACAAAGGATGACAACAAAGAGGGAGAATCAATAGTTGTACTGTTTGCACTCAACAATCAACGATCTGACCCTACCATAACCATAGAGATTAGTTGTCACACACTTGTCAACTCCGCACTCCCTCTGTCTAGTGATGAGTGATTGTGATTCTGTGTGTGTTTGTACATGTGTATATGTCTGCACTACATGTCATGCCTTTCTGACAGAGTTTGAGTGGTGAACAACAATATTTTTCTTATCATTTGATATCTATATTACACTTTTGTGGAATCAAAGGCATTCATCACTGTCTTGGAATCCCAACACAGATGACTGACTTCAAATCTTCTACGTATATTTCACATCATGCGAGAAACACTGGCGCTAGTTTCTCTGCTGTTTCTTAACTACCATAGAAACTAGTGGGTGATTCCTGTAATTGCAGGAGGATGATTGGAGAAAAGCCTTGGTGTTGGTTACGTATCCATGGTTTGCAAAAATGTTTAAGTTAATAGTGCACTTCTTGCTGCTATACTGCTAATCCACTGCTCATTAGCAAACACTGCTCCTGCTCATCTACTGTAGCGTTTCAGGATCTACAGCATCCACCTGTTACAGTTACCTCTCGTTTTCCCTCAGTAGCTCCCAGTTCCTCAGGGACTGTTTATTACACTCTCCAGTCTTGTCAGTGCTTAGTTTAGCGTATACTTGCAAGAATAATGAAGTCACAGCCTTTCAAAACAAAATATCTGAATAATTTTAAAGAAAATCTTTACTGCATGCATCCTATTGACTTTATGCTTTTGAGTTGTTTGGATAAAATAAGATGGGACCTTAAAAAATGGCAGTTCTCAGTTTTGAAGTTTGATTACAGTGAAGTAGGTTTCCCCATTGCATTTACTGTGATGTAGTGACAGTAGAGATGAGGTCATAAACTGATGTGCTTATTTGCAACCTAATAATTAGTGTTTAAAGCTTATTTTATGGTATTTTACCTCCTTTTTTTACCTTCTTACAATTAATTTGTAACTTATTTGTAAGAAAGAAATTCTCCCTGAAGCACTTTGTAATGGGCTGCATGTCAGAGATCAGTTTAAAACTACAATATTTCACAAGGAAGCGGCAACTATTAGAGGATAATAATTATAATAAATATGATTCTTATGAATAACTTGTTTTGCTTTATTGGTAATTGCCTCACAGTTAATTAGATTTATCACTTGACCCCATGTAGGAGTTCCAGCTTTCTGTATGGGAACCACTCGCCTACATTTTGAAGGTGCCAGCCTGCAACAACATTGTCCTTCGTTCATAACATGTTGAGGGTGCTTTGTTTATGTTTATTCCTTTTTTTCTTTCCTCTCATTTCAATTTCTTTACTGTTGATGCCCCCAGTCAAACTCAGACTAAATATGGAACAGTGTTAGTTCAGGCAGAGAACACAAATTGTGCTTGCTATAGCCTGAGTTCATTCATGCTTTCCCATCACTGGCTCATTCTTCATCTGTTTGGCTACCACTTGGTAAGCAAGTTTTACTCAAAAATAATCATTCAGGTGACGCCTGACCTTAGTAACCCTCTGAAAATTCGATTTCCTCTTTATGTGACATATTTATATGACAGATTTAATGTTGCTGTGTGCTTTTCCCATCAGATGATAAGTGGCTCTTCATGTTATTTTACTACAACAGAACTTTTAATGCAAATCTAACTGTAGAGTCATCTATATCACAAAACCACCACAGCTGAAAATTGGCACCCTATTTGATGGAAAGTGTCTTAGGCCAACCTCCTGTTAGTGTCTTATAGACAAAAATAAAACCCCATGCGCCTCTGCAGGTTTGACTATTAATTCTCATGACAAGTTTACTGTATAAAACAAATGTTGTAGATCACTCCTGAAAATGGGCTACAAGCTCCTATTGGCTTTCTCCGGCTGAAAGTAAGATCCCATATACTTCCTCTGGCATGGTCATGCATTTTCATTAAAAGTTTGAAAAGATTTGGAAAGTTTGGCGAGAACCTCTGACAATATGGACTGGGTCAATTCAGAATAGAGCTCCAGCCTCATATTGGCTCCTCCAGCTGAAAGTAGTACCCAAGTGCTTCCTCTGATGCCTTGTCATAAATAAATCCAAACAGAATTTAGCTCCAACCTCCTGTTGGTCTCTTTCAGTCTAAACTAGGACATTGTATGCCTCTAATAAACTTAATCAGCATTTGTATTTGCATTTTGTCTTTGAAGGCAATTTGAAGAAAGTTTCATTAATATCAGAATAAAGAAAATGAAATGCTTTTATTGAGTCTTTTTTTATTTTCTTAAAAAATGTTCAGGGGGACGCTTTTTGTTTGATGTTGTTACGTAAGAGCCGGGCAAGACCAGGTAATTTGGCTAGTTTTCTTTAGATGGTCAATGTACTTGTACTGTTATACATAGCTAAATCGAGCCTGTACTCCTTCATGCTACATCCAATCTTACAGCATGTCTTCCTAAAAAGAAGAAATGACTTGAAACTAATTGTTCATATGGGTAAACACACATTTCACATCCCACTGTAACCTAGCAACAGATTGCTCTCTAAAATCCTAAAATCCTGAATGTTGTCTCCTCACCTTAACATCTGCTCTCAAGTAAACAGCCCGCATCTATAGTATGTGTACGTGAGCTCATATCTTTGTGTTTGTACGAGTGTGTGTGAGCGAGCAGTGAAGCTAATTGGCTTCAGCTGAGAGGAGAAGCAAGACAGTAGCTTTAAACACACATGTAAAGACACATACGCACACTGTCAGGAAAAAAAAAACTCCATAGAGACATGTACCACACACTTAACTCAAAAATAGACATGCACACACACACTCCCACTGCGTAGCTTGGCTGAATCCAGACACTGAAGCGTATTGTTGTGTTTTTATTTAGACACATGGTTTACATGGGCCACAGCAACATCTATATGTGTGTGTTTGTGGGTGTATATGAGTGTTTAGGTCACGATGGTAATAAGTGGGCCATGACACAGGCTCTGTAGTTAAATGACCATGTTGAATGGGAAGAGAATCGTACCATCCAATTATATTTTAACCTGCCAATCTTGTATAATAGAAGAAGTGGTGCCTGCTGAAGGTGTTAGGAAAAACTGACAGAGTCAACAACAACCACAGCAGCACAGACAGTTTCTAATATTTGTGTTGGAATGTCCATCCCCACAGCTATTGCCCTCCTTCTCTCCCCATGTTTTCTGACTTCTTTGTTTGCTCTTCACCTCTTCCTTCTTCATTCATAACTCCTAGTATCCCAGCTTTTCACCTCTTTTCCCACACAGACATAAACTTAAAACCCTATTTTTTTAACCACTAAATGTTAAAGACAACAATATAATAAAATGCATAAGTCCAAATCTTTTTCTTTATTTTGTGTGTTTTGTTTGTTTATGCTGTTTGGTAGTGCATATGATAGATACATGTGTAGGATAACCTAAATGAGTTTTAGGGGCTGAAATAAAGCA
>OMLM01000501.1:19964-34827 GCA_900302695.1 Helostoma temminkii
GGAGAGAACCCACGCAAACACGGGGAGAACATGCAAACTCCACACAGAAAGACCCTGGGCATCGAACCCAGGACCTTCTTGCTGTGAGGCGACAGTGCTAACCACTGCACCACCGGTGGTAGCATCATATTTACTTTAAACATCTGAGTACTTCCTCCACACCTGCCAGTCAGTATGGGAAGTGCTGACTTTACCTTCAACCCTAATACTAAACTACACTGCTCAAAAAATAAAGGGAACACTTAAACAACACATCCTAGATCTCGATGAATGAAATCTTCCAGTTGAAAATCTTTATTTATTATATAGTGGAATGCATTGAAAACAAAATAACATAAGAATGATCAATGGAAATCAAAATCATTATCCAATGGAGTTATGGATTCATAATCATACTCAAAATAAAAGTGGAAAAGTCAGATCACAGGCTAATCCAACTTCTATGGAAATTCCTTAAGACAATGGGATGGAACGAGACATGATGTCCCATAACACAGGAACGGGCAGGCCAATCCATAGCATCAATGCCTTCATCATGAAAGAACTGCTGACACACTCCAATTAGACTTGTATTTAGTCATATATATCCTCTGTGCTTCTGGAGATACAGTGCTGTGAAAAAGTATTTATCACTTTCCAGATTTTTTCTATTATTATGACTAACCACATTTTTTTGGAAAGCTGAGTTCAATTTCATCTGCCACACCCAGGCCTGATTACTACCAGAAGGCATTTAAATAGAAGCTGTCTGACAAAGTGAAGCACGCTAAAAGATCTCGGAATGCAACACATCATGCCGTGATCTAAAGAAATTCAAGGACAGATGAGAAACTAAGTAATTGACATCTAACAGTCTGCAAAGGGTTCCAAGAGCACAATGATGACTCATCCAGAAGGTCATAAAGAACCCAGAACAACATCTAAAGAACTGCAGGCGTCACTTGCCTCAGTTAAGGTCAGTGTTCATGATTCAACAATAGTTGAATCAAGATACAGGGTGAGTCCCAAGGCGATAGCCACTGCTGACCAAAAACAACACAAAGACTCGTCTCACATTTGCCAAAAAAACATATTGCTTATCCCCAAGACTTTTGGGCAAATATTCTGTGGGCTGCTTCAGGACCTGGACAACTTGCCATAATTGACGGAACCATGAATTCTGCGCTCTATTAGAAAATCCTGAAGGAGAATATCTGGCCATCAGTTTGTAACCTCAAGCTCAAGTGCACTTGGTTTATGCAGCAGGACAATGATCTGAATCACACCAGCAAATCCACTTCTAAATTGCTTACAAGTGGCACAAAATTGAAAACTTTGCAGTGGCATAGTCAAAGTTCGGAGATGCTGTGGCATGACCTTAAACAGGCTGTTCATGCATCATTTAAGTGTGACAAATGTGCAAAAAAAATCAGGAAGGGGACAAATACTTTTACAGCACTGTATGGAAGTAAATAGATTGGAATTTTTAATTTAAATCTAAATATCCATCTCTGTATGAAAAATCCCTCAGTAATTTTTTTCAATTGAACTGAAATGAATCGAAAGAATGAATTGAACTGTATTCTGCTCTCTGTTGAGTCCATGGTGTTTTGAGTTGTACAAGTGGACGACATTAGAACAAGAATTCCCTGAATTTGACTCTGACTGTGGGTGAATTTGGTTCCTCAGAGTTGACATTAAGGGATATATAGGCAGATGGAGCCAGGAACTTGGCTAGTCTCGCACTCTAAATGGTTTTAAAGGAATGTCTGGGGTTATCTGGCCAGTAACCACAAACATGGTTCTAGTCTCACACTACCAGCTGCAGCAGCAGTAGCAGGAAAAACAGTGTCAGCACTGTGAGATTGCTACTGCCTACTGCCTACTCATGCTATATGCTATTTTTGAGTAAGATCAAATTCAGATGCAAACAAGATCCTGGAGGAATGATTGAAATCTCGGTTGAGATAGTGAAGCAGTATCTCATCAGGAATCAGCAACTGTGACATAAATGCACAAACTTAACCCTCATAAATGCACTGCTGCACGTTGACCTGATTTTCAGAGTCAGTGCCACTAATGGTGGCTTAGATCTATTTATCACTTAGGGTTGTTTCATAAGTCCTCATCAGGAGAAGTGTTTGAATCACATTGTTCCATAGACAAAGGGATTAGTGCCAGCATCATCTATTCGGGCCAGTTTTCTGTAACTGACATTGCTTTGATGGTTTATGCTGATGAAAAATATGCCTGTTGTGAGTGTTGGTGGTGGGAGACAGACCCTGAAGACTTGTTTTTGTCATTTGCCTGTGTCTACCACGTATTTCCTTCTGTGCTCCTGGAATCACAGCAGTGTGTGCCTATGTGTATCTGTAAAACTGGGTCAGCAGGAGGACAGGACATCTCTGTTCACTTGTCTGTCTGACTGCAAAAGTTATTGCACACAAACACATTCGCATATGACACAAGGATGAAAACAGTGTTACTATTGCAAAGTTCCCTGTGTTTTTATTAGGACACTTGGTGAATGTTTATGTTCAAATATGGCTAAAATGCAGCCTGTTGTAATCACCTTATTGGCTTCTTGTATTTAGTGTCTCCGCCTCCGCTATCACCACCGTTTTAGCTCCAGTCTGGCTGACATCTTGCTTTACTCCAACGGAACCTTAATTTACTGCTCGCCTAGCTCATCTTGCAGTTTCTTCCTCCTTCTCATTAGTTCATTAAAATACACATTTATACTCACTGGAACTTGATACTTTCAGACAATTCTAAGATTCAAGTTAAATAGGACTGGGAAACCAGAGGAGCAGAGTGGAGAAGAGTGTCTTCTTTGCTGATGGGTTTTGCAAGTTGAGGTTGTGCTGTTCTCAGCAGCTTTAGGCCACAGCAAAGCATTACATTAGAGGAGGTGAGTGCCCTGATCCCAGGGCACGACCCATTCAAACTGTTTGTAAAAAACACTGCAGTGCTGAGATCTGCAGATAGGAAGAGAGGGTCAGTGTGCAAAAGAGGGAGGGACATGTTGTAGAAGCAGAATTCAGATGAAGAGGAAAGGGAAGGGAGGACAGGGGAAAGAAAGAACAGCCAAGTGCCAAGATTTATTAATCAGAAGCAGCAGAAACAAAGTACACATGAACCAACCTGTGGGCAACAGGGTGAAATATAATGAAGAAAAAGTGAAAAAGACATATACAGGAAACAAAATATCAGAGAGTTTCAAAAGGTTAAAAAATGTTATTTTCATTAAAGAAAACAGTTGAGAGAAATAGAATAACATTTACAGTGATGATAATGTGTGTAAATGCTCATCAGGATAGTTTCTCGTCATATGCAAGTACCTCATTATCTCCAAGTTCTTTTACCCTGCACATCTGAGTGCCTGAGTGCAGCCCAGGACTTGCTAGTTGATGGGAAGAGTGTCCATTTCCTCTGAGTGCGTGAAATGTAATATACAAGCAGAACCCCGGCTGAAGAGCATAAGGTGGTATAGCGATGGATGAGAAAATAAGAGTTGCTAACAATGACGCAGGGGTGCATCTGGTGCCTGCGTATTGACTACCACGCTGTCAGACCCCCAGAGTTATTATCTGTGAGGTGCTGGCATTGATTGGCAGCTCTGAGAGTCTCTTAGTCTCAGCTGGACATTTGACAAGTTTAGCAATGTGTTGACCAGCAGGTGCCATGCCTCTGATGTGCTGTGCTTTGTTTACTGTGACAAACAGATGACTCTGGCTTATATCTCAGGTGAACAGCCATCCATCTGGACTGCCACCCTGTAAATGTGCATGTACATCTATTTGTATCCATGTGCAAATTTGGGGGCACCTACATGTCTGTCTTTGTGTGTATATCGGTGGAATACAGTGATGCCTAAATTGCCTATGTGGTCCCAGGAGGCCATGGGATTGACAGAGTGCTCCTCTGCGGAGCAGCTTGGGCCAGCTTTGCTCCATTACAGCCAGTGCTTTTAGTCTGATTTGTCAGCACAGCAGTACTCACTTATCAACTGATCAATAAAGGGAAGTTGGACCAAACATCTTCAGTGAGGTCCAATGCATGTACTACATCCATATACTTAAACTCTCATGCTGCAGTACATCTCTGATTTTCTGTGGCATACATATGTTTTCTCTTTCCATGTGAATGAGAAAGCTGTGTCATAGATAGTCACTGGTGTCACAAACTGGCTCAAGGCTTGTCACAAAGGAGGGGAAACAACACAGTCAAATGCCAATTGCAAGTATTGTTTATTATAAATCAAAATAGGAAAGTAAAGACTAACATTATTTGAGTGTGTAGTATGGGATTCTTAGCAGTGTAAGCAGTGCATGGCTAAGTGAAAGATTTAGTGTATGCATTCTGGCCATTGCAGAGAGGCACAAACCCAAACCTAGCAGTGTGGTTCAAGGGAGAATGAATGAGTGAGAGCCAGTTTTTATAACTTCCACTGAAACCTCCACAGGTGTCACCATATTAGTCAAACGCCCCTGCATGCCTGCAATCCTCTGCAGAGATGACAGGCAGGAAGAGCAATAGGGGAGCTGGTCATAACACTAGGCAATTCAATCAACTGGTTAGGAAACACAGTTTACTGTAAACAAGAAAAAAAGCTGGACATGAAATGATGTATAGGTGCAACAATGAGGTAATTAATTGATCAGTCAATCAATGCATCAATTTAAGTGTCAATTTTTAACAGTTAATAGTTAACTTTGTCATGGCTTCTGCTTTTCTTTGTCTAACATTATCAAAATTTAAAGTTTTCCCAATCTTTTAACCAATAATTACTGCTGGAAATAAATGTTAATTACAACTTGAAAACAGAATCAGACAGAAAGTCAAAAACTTAGTGCAGGAAATAGCTGATGTGTTTTTCTGCAAACGATGAAACGATGGGCAAATATAAGAAATAAATTAACCACCTTTTAGGCAATAAGCATTGTTAAGCTTCAGTACTGTGAGTCAAAGTCTGGCACTCATTTGTAGCAGAAACCCACTTGTCTCTAAAGTTAAATAATGTTATGGGAGAGCCCTCACCACAGCAACTACTCAGCCTTTCAGACAGTGTGTGGGTGACTGGTGAAAGCCCAGCATTAACTGATCACCAAAGATCAGTCCAGCTTAATGCAGCGCTGTTGTTCTGTACCTTCATCTGTTAATTACCACAGGGACATAAACAATAGTCAAGCTGCATTAACAAAGTGAGTCAGAGTTGTCATTTCTTAAGTGCCTTCAAAGAGATGAATGTCACTGGGCACTGTTATCATACAGCAAAAGAAATTGTGTGTTCCTTAATATAGCTGCATAATGTATCAAATGCTCTCATTTGCAGTGTGTGAGGAGAGTGAAGGCATGAAGCTCTGAGGAGAAGCTCATCTCCTCTTTTTGTGTTTTACAGTTTTTTTACTGTTAAAAAAAATGAGTGGCTTGTGTAAAGTTTCATGATAGTGCACAGAATAAGATAATACACTTTTCAGCATCAACAGGTCAATTGATCCATACACACAGTGATCAGTGAGAAAGCTGCCATTGAGAGAGATGCAGATAAAACCAGCAAATAACGTATTCTGCATGTCATTAATTTGTACATTTTGCAGAGCCATTGCTGTCCTCACTTTTAATTGCTTCCGGGTACAAAGAGGTTGTCAGCCCCTTTTCTCCTGTTGTTTATTAAGACATTTTAGCTGATTTTTTTAAATGGTTAGAAACATTGTTAGTGCCTATGTCTCTGCAATGTGACCCCTACACCTTGGACAGACTGAACCTGAGTAGCGGACACTGGGAAACACAAGCCCCTGGGACTGGCTGCTGTCAGAAAAGCTGGGGTGGGATGTGTCACATGTTCTCAGCATAATTTTCACATCCTTTCCCTTCTTTCTATCTGGGGACTCTCAGAGATGATGTATGTATTTAACATTGGATTTTTACAACAAGTCATAAATACAATAACTTTCAAATTCAGATTTGTTTGGATATCTTATAGTCTAAAGTTATAGTAAGACATACATAATAGGGAGCAAGGAGCAAAGGCTCATTTTTATGCTTTTTTACTGTCTGTGGATTCATGCAATATTTGTTTAAAGCATCTATTCCCTGCAGGTTTTTACTGTGTCTGCTCTCTATACCCTTCTCTGTTCCTTGTTTCTTCTCCAGGTCTACCCCTGTCAATCCTGCAGGGCTCAGATCTCCTTATACACTCCAGTTTCTCATGTAATGGGAGACTAAATGTTGAGGAGAGGACAGTAAAACTGGTCACTCAAGGGCTGCACCCAGGCTGGCATGACATGTATAACATTTACAATGAGAAGAGTAGAAGTTAGATTTTTTTGTCAAAAGCTAGAATACACACATTATACAGTATATTTTATCAAAATGTATGCACTGGTGGCAATGTGATATCATCAATGAGAGCTGGATTATCTGAGTTTAATCATTTCTCAAACACTTGAATTGTGCAGTGCAGGGCTAGGGACAGTAGTTATAAACAGCAAATTTTTGCTGATTGTTATGTGTCTATTATTACATTTGTGAGGGAAACTAATAGATGAATTGAAAGCACTAGAAATGAATAAACTTTAGAAAAAGTCACTTTGAGCTAAGGATTGTAGATTTATTCTGACTGTGTCGTTGAAGTAGGAGACAAAATGGGCTATGCTCTGACAGTGTGGGTTCTGCAGACTGGGTCTTAATGCTGAATACGATGATAAGATCTTCCCCTTCCCCTTTGGGATGCATGAAGAATATCAAAGTCAGTGTTATAAACAAACACATGAATAACATAGTCACAGATTTAATAGAAAATTTATATGGCGTGTTTTCCTGGAAATTAAAGATGAATGATTTAATTTTTCAACACCGAGCTAGTAATAGGTGTGAAATAACATTTTAATCCTTCTGTTAGAGTGTGGTGATCAAAGGACAGAGGTCAGCTCTAGTGCAGCGACATAGACAGGAGGAATCCTTGTATTGTGTTTCCACACAACAGATAAAACACTCCAGGTACATAGCTCAGAGACTTAGCAAGGCAGGAGGAAGGCAGTAAAGTTGGGTGGATGAAACAGGATGGAAACGGAGGACAAGACAGAAAAAATAAACAGTCCCAAACAGGACAGAACTCTTCCCTTCTACAAAGGATTAAAATGGACGTCCGGACTCGGCACCCCCACAGCTTACTTCCCTTTTCCTCCTGACTCCACTGTGCAGCAGCCAATCTACAAATCGTCTAGAGTATTTTTCACATTGAACATCAGCTGTCCTGACTTCTGCTGTCTGCCTTGCACCAGTGTGTACTGGTCATGACTGAATACACAACCCAAATATAAGAAGTATGGTCTGCTTGACACAGCAGTGAATCTTTTACTCACAGTTGCACAGCTGTGTTTGAAGAGGAAGGCTATTTATATATCTACACTTGCACACTGTCTCTTCTTACTTCTTCTCTTCTGGTGTCTTTTGCCTTCAGTCCTGAGTTATCTCTTACTAAGTTGCACTGCTGCCCTCCTTTAATGGTCTGTCAGAAGTCCTACTGCCTTTAACAAATACTGTTTTTGCACTGTTGTTTGTGGCCACAGATCTGTTGATTCATTGACTGTGGAAATCTGAAAATGGAGTGTGGATGTACTCTGCCCTTTGACCCATTAAACCCTTATTTATTAGTTATTTGCCTCCTCATTGCTTTACCAATAAGCCTCTGCTCTCTCTTTCTCATTTTGTCTCTTCTCTCTAGACTCATACTCGGCAGCAGGCAGTGAAGGTAGCATCTCCACCTCTGTGGCGTCACTGCCTCCACAGGCATCAGGCAGCTCAGTCCCCAGCTCCCCAGGCTCCAGACGCTCTGTGAGCACACTGAAGAAATGGCTCACAAATCCTGTTCGCAAGCTCAGTGCTGGGGCCACAGCCAAAGGGGAGCGTCAGGTTCGCAAACTTGAGGGAAAGCCTCCAGCTATTCCATCCCATAGTCACAGCCATGATTTGGGCAGTCCCCCAAGGCCTGATGAGCCTCTCACCCACAGAGAACTGGTGAGAATTAAAAGTACATAACAAGGATGTATTCTTTGTTTCTTGGTCTGATGAGCAAATCAAACAAAATTTTGCATGCTCACTTCGCCTTTCACACTGTGCCCTGTCATCAGATGTCCTTCCTATAAACTGGTCCTAAAGTAAATATGCAAAGCTTCAGTGTTATATAAATACAAACTGAAGCCAACATGGCTTGTTTACATTAACTAGTTCAAGAAAATCAGCTGAGACACAGGTTTGATGTAGCATTAATCCACAGAGGACAAAGTATCATGGCAGGTGGCAAAGCCATTATATAACATCAGCACTGCTGGCTCAGCCTGTAGGAGCTCGCAGTGCGGTGTTATGTGACTCATGTGCTCTCTTTTACTGTTGTGCAGGTGCCTGAGTGTCTCTGTGCATGTTTCTCTGTGACCAGATGCATAAGCATACTACAGACATGTTGCATTATGTTGATATCATGGATGTTATTTGTGTTCTAGGAGTGGAAAGATGGCCTGGCAAGCCCTGAAGACCTGTCACCAGCTACACTACAGTCTCCCTGCTACATAACCGAGTCACTGATTGGCTGCACATCTTTGCCAAACAACCAGGTCTGGCAATATACCCTAAACTGACACTATCTAACCTGTTTTGTCACATAGAAATAGCATTAAGCTGTTATGTCAATTGCTTACATACTAGTAGAATGTATTTGTTTTACCTTCCAGAAAAGTTTTGTGCCTTTCTGTTTTACATAACCACAATTTGCTATGATCAAAGCAGGTGCACAGAGGAGCTCTGCTTTCTGGATCCATATGTATATGCAGATATACATAAAGATATGCACATTTGCATACAATTGCATACAAAACATGCATACATATAGACAAACTGTAGAGCACACACATGTAAAGGAGTCAAAATTTATAAAAGGCTTTCTCACTGCTGATCAATTCACCAGTGCACCCAAGGACAGAGTTTGATAGCTACTTGTGTAACGCATGACTCACATTCAACATGTTACCAAAGGGCATGCCAGGAGATAAATAGCAAATAGCATGGAACTGCAGATCTAATGAAATAGGACTCCACTTCCGTCAGCTAATAAAGAATGCTTTGCATGTACATACACTTTAATTTCTGCATCAAATATTTGCAGTGGGTTGCTTGTGGAAAAAGAGTGTCTTAAGTTCGGTGCTCAGAGCGTCTCTTTTTGCTGTAAGATGGAAACTCAGCAGTGCCTGAGCTCTATCAATAAAAAACTATAATGATATCTGAGCATTTGAGCATCGTGGAGTGTCTCCTGTTGGTAAATCGACACCAGAGCATTAAAATCCTAATTTCAGTCTCAGCAACACATCAAAAGCCATTATACGATTACATCAGAGTGATGAGGTCAGTGCTTTGGTGTTTTTACTGCCAACCATTGGAGGGAGAGAAAGATAGGGAGTGAGAGAGGTAGAGAGATTAAATTATGTAGGCCAGTCAACTCCTAGCTGTGCTTTCTGTCTCTCAGCCCCACCTTCATTGGCTAGGTGTCCAATGTTATTGTTGTTTGTCACCTTTTCTTCTCACTGTTGCTTCTAATCTCTCAACCACAGCTAACCGCAGTTTGATCAAATGTTATTATTTCTTGGTCAGTGGAAGGTTTGGGTGATTGTTTGTGGGCAGTTTAACAAGGTATGATGTCAGAAAGGAAGCCAGAATTACAGATCACAATATTTATTTAATAGCTTTTCCAGGGAACAGTTTGTACAGTCTGTCATTACAACCCATAAAAATAACTAAAGAACAGAGTGAAACAGGAAAATAAGTAGTGAAAAGAAATGACTGGTGTATTGTGAAATCCTTTTTTTAATGGCGTCCCCCTGCTTGCCATAGGCAATAGTATTATAATTAATTCATTAATTCTTTAAATCTATACAGATTAACATTTCAGTTCCAACAGTAAGGGATTTTTTAGTTCCCAAAGTAGTTAATAGTTAATAATTAAATAATGTATAATAAATATAAAATAATGGATGTAACATGATGATGACGCTGCTGGCTGATGTATTGTCTGTCTGTATTTATTACAGTGAACTACCTGATGTGTTGTGCTGAGTGTTGATGTGTCTGCCTTGCTGCACTCTGAGTGCACTGAATCAAATACATAACAACGTTTGCTGAATTGGCAATAAAGTAACTTTACTGTAGCAACCATTTCCTTACCAGTGTAAACAGCAATAAATAAATTAATTAATAAAAATTGTACAATTACACCCCAAAATATTTCTATATATTTAAATTATTTATTAAAATATACATGATGCACACAGATTTTATTCATACATTCTTTGTTCTAAATTATGAGCTTCAGGGTTGAAAAACAAAACTTGCGACTGAGAGACAAGATGGAATTTTCCTGTGGGCTTTACCACAGAACATCTGGAAATGATTGGTGAAACAGGGGGACCTGTCAGCCAGGCTGGGGCACTCCTAGTGGGGTGAGACATACTGGGGGATTCAGGGTCTTTATGGAGCCTCCCTGTCTGTTCTTACACCACTGGCTCTCTTCTTCATTTTGTCTCTTTGATTCTTTATTCTATCTTAAACCTCACTATGACAAAGTAGAAAGCTTGCAACTTGCCAGCAAGTTTATCATGGAGATGACAGGTGAACAAACTTAACTGGGCCAGAAGAAAGAAGGAAAAAGTATTTATATCTGTCCACCCATCTACAGTGATGTGAAAAAGTACTTTCCATTTCTTTCTTCTTCTTCTTCTTTTTTATATTTGTCACACTTAAATGATTCCGATCATCAAACAAATATGCATATTACATTAAATATATAATAATTACATTATATTAAATGTGCATATTACCTGCAGCCAATGAGTCAGTACTTGGATGTTTCTGTAGCAGTGCTGAAGATAAAAAATAAAAGATGCACTTACATATGAATTTGAATTCTCAGGTGGGAAAGTAACAAAATTTCTATTTTACATGTAAATCACAGTTGTAATAACAGTACAAGTGGGTGTTTGGCAGTTGTATTTCCTCTGAAGCAAAACTCCACCAAACACCTTGCACAGCTGGGCCTATTTAGCTTGTTGCTTTCTCCAGCTCAAACTGTCTTTTAATCTCTTTGTCTCCATCTATCTGCTGCCAATGTGCAACATACAAATCATTAACAGTGACAGTCCAAACCCGATCTTCTTATCATTCAATCTCTTGTGCCTCTTTGCTCTCCCTGGTCGCCTTGACAACCTGCGTCATTATCGTTTCTCTCCTGCTCTTTACCTCCCTTTGCTTACTTTATTCCTGTTCTGTAATAGAACCACTGGACCTTTGATAAACAGTCCCTGTCTGTCTGTCTGTCTGTCTGTCTGTCTGTCTGTCTGTCTGTCTGTCTCTCCCTCCTCAGGACACTCAGTCCACCAGTATTCTGCCAGATGACAGTAGCTCTGTGCTGATGGATGACAC
The DNA here is from genome assembly GCA_900302695.1 of Helostoma temminkii. Lineage (NCBI taxonomy): Eukaryota > Metazoa > Chordata > Actinopteri > Anabantiformes > Helostomatidae > Helostoma > Helostoma temminkii. The sequence continues at coordinate 31,413 of OMLM01000501.1, forward strand.
ATCCAGCCAATGGTCAGCAGCAGCTGACACAGAGGAGGAAAGGAAAAGTGCCTTGGAGAAAAGCATGTATGTTTTTATTTCATCAATGCAAAACTCCAAACATTAGACACACACAATTTATCTGAAAGGATAAAAATATGCAATGATACACATGTCATATGATTGTACCTGTATAATGTAGCTTTCATCTCTGAATGTGCAACATTTCACCATATACACTGCAGAAATATTTGTTTTCCTGAATAATTTTTCTCCATAACTGAGTCCTAAAAGTATTCAGTAATGGAGCCATATGCATTAAACATCAAACATGCTATCAGCATGCTATAGCCTATTAGCCTACTTGTAGTCCATACAAACGAACCTTTAAGACCATAATACCACATTTTTATGTATATGTGGGAATCATTTTTCTACTTGTAAAACGTCTGGGCTGCATGCTTGCTTGTAATTTACAATCACAACGAAGGCTGATTCACAGCTGTAGTCCTCTCTGCATCTTCCATATGCATCTCATGGTCTTCATCATCTCATCTCTGTGAGAATCAAATTGATTGTTCCCTTAAAAAAAAGCCGGTACATTTACATTATTTTGTCAAATATTATTTCCAAGGTAGCGAATGAACTCTTGTAAAATTAACATGCACATTCTGCTGTATGCTGAAAGACCCTCTATGCTGGCAATGAATAGATTTAGTTAGGTAAATTATTGTGTGTGTCTCAAAATAAAGTGCTGAGATTTAGCAAAACAAATTCAGTACCATCACTTTAATCCTCTTTTATTTGTATATTTACAGGTATGTACTGAAGGAGCTTATTGAGACAGAAAAGCACTATGTGGCAGACCTGGGATTCATAGTGGAGGTAAACCTCACAGTCTGCCAGCTATGAACACACAGTCTGCACTGACAGAGAAGAGGGGACTTAGTCATACACCCAGCTTTGTCAGAAAGAGCTTTGAGTCTTTATCATCACAGCTCCACTACTTTCCTTCACACTTTGGTCTGCCTCCATCCCGCTGTCTTCAGTCTTAAGCAGATTTTGTGAATTATTAGCTAGAAGAGTATTATGTTGCAAGGTGATCTATCTCCTGGTGCCTTAAATAGCTGGAGATATTTTGTTTAAAAGAAGAATTATTACCATCTGAAAGTTAATATGACCTCTGTATTAGCTGGTGTGTGATTGCTGCAGTGTGTTAAAAACAACCTGGCAACATTTACTGGTGAGGTTAAGAACTGAGAGTATGCTGTTGTACATGTGGACAAACGTCAGCAGCTTTGTCGCTACCTTGCAGGGCTACATGGCGACAATGAACACCAAAGGCATACCAGAAGACATGAAGGGAAAAGACAAGATTGTTTTTGGGAACATTCACCAAATATTTGACTGGCATAAAGAGTAAGTCCTTGATTTTTATTAAAAAAATATATTTTCACATGACAGTACTGTGTTTGAGTATTGTGTTTGTGGCTGAGTGGAGAACAAAGGAACAATAGGTCAGACAAATTTGACCTTCCGCTTGGGGATGGTTGTGCTTGTACACACATGTATGCCTGTGTTCATGTGTGTGTGTGTGTGTGTGTGTGTGTGTGTCGTTTTCTCTGCAGCTACTTCCTGGGGGAGCTGGAGAAGTGTTTGGCCGAGCCAGAGAGGCTGGCTCAGCTCTTCATTAAACATGTGAGTATGACAACTGCGAGCATGTACACACACACACACACACACACACGCGCACACACTCAGTGAAAGAGCCTGGGTCTGCTTCCTTGTGCTGTTTGAAGAAAAGATAAATATAGCCATGAAAACATGCACAGGTCCTGTTTATCCTATACCTTATGTTACTGATATGTCTCACTCTCGCCTGGATTTTTACTAGCGAATTTAATGTCTGGGCTGAACTGGTCAGGAAACATCATGGAAAACACAGTCAGCAAGGCAACATAAATAATACGAAGAAAAACAAACCATGAGCTCAGGCCTTTTGATTTGAAAGCTTTTTTCACCCTAAACATTAACCTTCTTCTTCCTGCATATCTTGAATATAAGAATAAGAATGCAAATTAAGAGAGAAAAGCAGTGCTCATGGAAAAATTAACTGTTAAGTATATTTTTGGAAAAGAAAAGAGCCTGGTGAGATTCATAGAGCATGGAGCCTGCTATACAGGCATGAGGCTTATACAGGGAGTAAAATTAGATTTTTGTATGTTTGATAAGTGCTGGCACATGCAGACTAGGCAGGCATGATTATTTGACCAACTTGGCTTTACTTCTTGTCCGAAGGTGATTAAGTTAAATGTCTCTGTCTCTGTTGCTACATTGTCTCTCTCTGTAGCTCTTTAAACAATTCAATAAGGCTTTGCTCACTGGATAATTAACTTAAAAGCCCGTAGGGGAATAAAGAAACTTGTAACTAAATCTAAGCATGGTGTCAAACTGTGAAAACAAGCAGACAGGGAACATGGACCTAATGAAAAGCAAAAAGCCTGATCTGCTTTTTACAAGGGCTGTGTCACTAATATGTCTGCTGATGCACATACGCATGTCGCATACACTACTAATGCATGTAAATAAGCAACCACTGTCCACTATATAGAACACAGACTTGATCACAGGCTGTCATCTGCAGTGTTACATGATGTCCTTATTCAGGTGGAGCAGCTCCCTGGTCTCTTGGTTACAGAACCATGCAGCCTGTTGCCAGGTACAGTCTTATATTGGCAAGCTCTAAAAGGCTCTGGTTACACCGAGGGTAACCTAAGTAAATTATACATAACCTGATGCTCATGTACATATAACTCCATTAGGGAGCTCAGGACTGCTACATCTGCACTCCCATGCCAATTAGTCACAGAAGAGTGGGTGCTAACCAGATACAGCTTCAAAGGCCCCTCACTCTGAGAAAAATCATTATTGCTCTGGTTCCTTTCATCCTGAACAACATCCAGAGACACTGCACATTGATTGTTGTTGGCTTTGCTATCATTGAGGTCATTTTAAGCTTAAGCGTTCAAGTCTTTATAACTTCATTGCTAATTTGTATAAAAGGTTCAGTGACTTTGTTTTGGCTTATAAAACAGGAGAGGCGTCTTCATATGTATGTTGTGTACTGTCAGAACAAACCTAAGTCGGAACATATCGTCTCAGAGTATATCGATACCTACTTTGAGGTGAGTACTTCTTTCTTTCATTATACACTTAAATAGCAATATTTATTCATATTCCACCTGTTTTGAAATATTCTCAACAATAGTAAAAACCTTAATTCTCAAAAATGAAAGTCTGCTAATTCCAATGAAACTTTGTGGCCAGCAAAATTTTACATAATATTTTTAAGTAACGGATCACTTAAACGATTATTTACTTTAACTGTTTATTTTTATGTTGAATTACTTGATTGGTATTGATTCAGGCCATTTAG
>OMLM01000501.1:34847-46919 GCA_900302695.1 Helostoma temminkii
CAGATCTGTAGTTAATTCTTCATATATGATACCTTATACATTTCTGCGTGGGTGTTTTTCAGCTGCTTATTATTATTGAGTATTAGTTCCTTTTCAATGAAAGTAAAAACAAAAAAATGGACAAACGGTCTGTGAGATATTGTCATAGAGTGATAGTACTGCCCATTATCTGCCCTGATTTTATGTTGTGGATGTCGTGTTGACTAGTGTCTGTTTTGGTTGTCAGGAATTGCGGCAGCAGCTGGGCCACAGGCTGCAACTTAACGACTTGCTCATCAAACCTGTCCAGAGAATCATGAAGTACCAGCTGCTGCTCAAGGTGAGAGGCAGGGCACTGCTGCGCTGATGATCACACACCAACACCTACTCACACACACATATTGGGGTGGGACATGAGGTAAACATAGAAGCATGTACACAAACATGCACATACACCCCTCTGTGCAGACAAACAGACGACACACAGGTTGTATTGTCTGTTCAGGCAAATTTCCAGGAAACGAGGGAGAGGGAAATTACATAATGATGCTCCGTTCTTACCACAGGATTTAAACAATCTTACCCAAAAAACTCATAAAATCACACCCCTGGTTTAAAACTTTGCCTAAATATAAAACTTTGCCCTTTGGCATTTAAATGAAAGGTGGGTTCAGCAGACATAAACACTCCTCCAGATGTCCTTACCTTACTCCAAGCTGTAAATCTGGATTGCTCTGGTGACCATGCTGTTTTTATTTGAGCAGGACTTCCTGAAGTATTACACCAAAGCTGGGATGGACACAGAAGACTTGGAGGTGGGTATCCTGATGCATATGTGTAAGCTTTCATATGATTCTTTGTGTGTAAGCAAAGCCGTATTTTTTATTTGTATTCTTAATAAATAAAACAGTGTTTTCTTTTAAACAGAAAGCAGTAGACGTGATGTGCTTTGTTCCAAAACGCTGCAATGACATGATGAATGTCGGCCGACTACAAGGCTTCGAGGTACATCCCAGGACTGTATCTTCTCATGACAAGTATTCAACCCACGAAAACCACATTCTAACCACTTCCTCTGTTTGTTGTGTTTATCTTCGCGGTGGTACCAGGGAAAGATCACAGCCCAGGGCAAACTGCTCCAGCAAGACACCTTCACTGTTATTGAGCAAGACAGTGGTTTCCTGTCCCGAGCCCGGGAAAGAAGGGTCTTCCTGTTTGAGCAGCTGGTCATCTTCAGTGAACCAATTGACAGGAAGAAAGGCTTCTCTCTCCCGGGATACATATTCAAGAACAGTATCAAGGTGAGCACCTGCTGAGCCTTAGTGAATTCACATCAGTCACACAGAACAGTTGAGTGAAATTAAATGACGAAACTTACTTACTGACCTATTCCCAGGTTATAAGTTACACAACATATTCAAAACACACTAATTCTTGCCCAAATCAATGTGTTACATAAGCCAACACCGGGGACTTTTTAGAGGCTTACATGTGTTAGTGAAGTATTTAACAAGCAAGTTAGGAGGATGGGCTCCTTGCAGATGCTAGTCAGATGTGATATGTTCCAGGTGAGCTGCCTGGGGGTGGAGCCCACTGTGGAAGGTGATGATACTCGCTTTGCACTGACATCACGCAACCCTGATGGGAGTGTGGTGCGCTTCCAGTTGCAGGCCTCCTCCCCTGATATCTGCAGGGCCTGGGTCAATGATGTTATTCAGATCTTGGAAACGCAGCGCAATTTCCTCAATGGTAAGTCCCAGCTGAATTCTGGATGGTACGTGACATCCCCTGATCCATAAACAATATTTGAACTTGGCATGTTTTTCATTAATTAAAATTATTGTCAGCTCACATGCATGCAGTTGAATTCGTGAGAGCTGAGAAGAGTTTTTAGTTTGACTGTATAATGTCTTTGTTGTTTATGTTTATGGTAGCCCTACTCATGTAAATTCATCATCAAGAGACATTACATCAAAATTAAAACTAAATAAGTAAAGTCAATAATTTTGCAAAAGCCCATGAGTAAAGTCAGATTTTTTATTTGGTTCTCACTTTTGATCTATTACTTAAATTTAAAAAATAAATGTATAAGTTAATAAAAAAAAAATTAAACACCCTGAATGGTGGTGTAGTGGTTAGTACTGTCTCCGCACAGCCCGTAATTAAATCTACCAGTCAACCGGATGACTTCCTGTGGGGAGTTTGTATGTTCATCCTGCTTTTGTGTTTTTTTTTTTTTTTACTGGTACCTTGGCTTCCTCCCACAGTTCAGCGACATGCAGTTAGGTTAACTGGTGATTTACCCACAGGTGTGTGCGTGTGTGTGTTTGTGTGTGTATGGATGTCTGTTTCTATATGTCAGTGCATCAAGAGACAGGTAACTTAACCAAGGTGAACCTGCCTCGTGTCCAATAACAGCTGGGATTGGCTCCAGCACTCCCATGACAGGAATAGCAGTAAAGATAATGGATAGATGGATTTCATAATTCTGATTTATTACAAATTTCAGACAGATAATCGTCAATTTGGAGATGTTTTCATTTTGCAAAATGCTTCTTAGGGTCTCTGCTCTTGCGTCTTAGTATTACAATTTTGACTTTATGTTTTGACAATGCATGTATTATTAATTAATGAAATTTTTCATATTTTGTTCATGTTTAGAAATAAATAATAAATATTGTTTATTACACTATTTGGAAGTAGTATAGTAGTAGATGATGTAAGCAACTATAACCATTTATTAACATATTTCTAGCAATGAAAATTTCCACTTTGGGCACCCCAACATTCACACTGGAGTATATGAATAAATTAATTTAAAATAAATATTGAAGTATAAGTTTTATAATGGCCCATTTAAAATACCAACAATACTGGCTGCTACAAACCAGCTGGTCACATAATAATTTAAAAAGACACTGAATAATTATAGAAACGAAAAGTAATTAACAAAATAAATAATCATGATCATTTAAAATCGAAAAAGATGCCAGTTTAAATGTCTTCCGTTTTAGTTTATCACATCCATCCTTTCATTGATATACTTATATATACATATACATCTTTAAATCAAAATTTAAAATACTTCTAATCTCACACTGGTCAGATTTGGATCTTCATCATTTATAACTTTTTTATAACATTTGGAGCCTGCAGTGGATCTTTTCTAAGATCTAACCCCGTTTCTCTGTTTCTTTCAGCCTTACAGTCACCTATTGAATACCAGCGACGAGAGAGCAAATCTAATAGCCTGGGTCGCAGCATGAGGCCACCTCTGTCTGCTGCCAGTGCCCTGCGGCCCCACTCCTCTGCCTCTATTGACCGTCATAAGCTGCCCTCCCTTCACTCTCACAACACCTCCTTACCCACGCTCTACCTGCCCAGCCAAGGCCCAGGCCAAGGACCCAATGAGTCATACTTACTGCGGGATGTAGGTTTATTTCACTGTTTCTCTCTCTGCCCTACATACAGACCCTGCCCTGCAGTAACTGTCCACTCAAACACAGCATTTCCTTCATTAGACACCAGAAACACGTGCAAGCTTTTATTTATCTTACAAGCTTTTTATGCATAGCATTGGGCAAATGATAATGTGTGCATGCACTACGGCACAGAGTGACTTACTTGTTGTTTGCATCTGCAGCCCACTGTGGTCCAGCCATGCCCTGCTGACTCCCACACTGTTTCCCCGTCACATGTCCAACTGGGCTTCACTGACCAGCCAGACTGTCAAGCTGTATCAAACGGACTGTACACACCTTCAACACAAAGTACCCAGGTTGTGTATACGCACCAATTTAGAGACAAACCTCACAGTTACAGTTAAAATGTAATTATTTTTGCACATAGCTGAACATTGTACTGCTGGTTGGCTCGCAGGAATTATGCAACAGCAACACCAGAAAATGAATGGCAAAACAAACCACAGGAAGCTGATCACTGGAGAAAAAATAATAGCTCATTGCACAACAGCTAACAATAATTCCAATGTGCTCATCAATTTTAATTAAAATATTTAGTCAATGTAACCATTTCTTCAGACCTACATGCAGTGAAAGGATTTGTTGAGTTATTTCACCCCCTGCTGGATGAAAAGGGAATAAGTAACTATTGATAGTTGATAGTTCTCAACAAAGTGCATTTGGTGGTTCTGCACTTGTTTGAGTGCCTTAAATGCAATTTCTCATCTACACAAAATATCCAAACTTTCAAAAGTTCAGACCTGTCTGTCTTTACTTAGGAATTTTGTCATTTGTCCAGTTAACAGCAGTTGCATTTGAATTAGCTATGTCTTGCTCTGTTATCACTCAGCTCTTATCCTGCATAGGGTTGTGTTGATATGTCAGAGCTGTCGTTCTCCACCTCCTTTTCTGTTTAGTTAGGGTGGACAGACTTGGCACATAACAAACAGGAAACAGACTGAGCCAGACCAGGAAGTCAGAGAGAGATGCCTATCAAAGACAGATAATTGTTTCACTTAGAAAAAGGGGAACTCGTTGTAAATGGGAACAGGCAAAATGGCTTTTTGTTTGGTGGAAAGTGAACATCATTATCTTCTTCTTCTTTTTAAAAACTGCATTAGTAGACATGGAAGCGCATTACATGAAAGTACCCTAAAGCTGTCTAATGAATGTTCTCTCTCTCGCCAGCAGAGAGCAGGAGAGGGCTACCGAAGGGGTCAGGCTGCTGATGCTGGGAGCCAGGCTCCACTACTGGGTCCCTCAGCTGGTCGACGCCCCAGCAACCTGGCTCAGCTAGCTGAGGATGACCTATGAACTATAACACATCTGTCTCCTGGGTGAGAAGGACAGCAGCTAATTCCACAGCTGTGGACACCAGAAGAGTCTACTGTCTGTTTATGCCAGGCTGGATCTGTACCTGGTTCTACAATGACGTCTGGAATATAATGAAGGAACATTTGAAGGGATTATGAGCTGCCACTATAAAGTAACATCACTCCTGTTTTAGAGAGCCATTGACAGGGGGAGTCTTGGCCTTCCTCAGTGTGCACCCACTCAGATGTTACTGGTCTCTGAGTGGAAAAAGCATTTCTTTTTGACAGTTTCTGCTTTTTACCTTTTTAAGAGTTTGGATACCATACTCTTCTCTCTTTTAAAGGGCAAGAGGAATTTGTTTGATGAAGAAATATCCATTCCTAATTGGGGCAGTCACTGGAGTTATGTGTGAGCTTGAATGTATGCTTATGTAATGATGTATGGATGTGTTTGTGTCCATTATAGTGTGCAAGGACTGGCAGCAGGTTTTTTTTTTCAAATGCCCCATTGTGAAGAAAGTCATTCCTCTGCTGACAACTGACTTTGCTGTTTATGTTGACCAGAACGGGAAAAGCAAAACACTTGAAATGAACACGCCACAAGGCCTTTGCTAACTCGAATTTCACCTAAGAGTGAAGAACTTTATTTCTTGCCACAGTGTTGAGAGCACCTGTGTGCTCTCTTATTCTGTTTGACTGGCCCTCCTTTGATCTGGACAAAAAAGGTGTGAGGGAGGCCCCTGGAGGTTCTCTGTGGGTGTGACGTCACTTCATAATATTTTTTTCTCTTTGGGCAATCCGGAGGGGTTGCTCGATAGGTGCATCCAAAAAGAACTGCTTTCCTGACCCAAAGTGTTGCATGCAACATCTCCTTGGTGACTGACAAATGTCTTGAAAATCCAGTGCTACTGTACACACATCTCTTTCCTGGCCAAAGTGGGATCCTTTGAGGACACAAGTCCTTAAAAATGCATTGCTTTAAAACTAATATTCATTATTTTATCCATCCACTATTTGTCATGTCAAAGCTGTGCACCATTTCTATAATCTCATTGAACTCTTCCCTCATGGACTCAATGATGTACAGTGCATACCAAAAAAAAGCCAACATACAGTACACTTCCACCAGTGAGATGATGAATGACCTAGGTATGCCAAAAAGTATTTCCATTTCATCTGGTTAAAAGAAGGAAACTATGATGCTGGATAAAAAAATGTTGCTTACAAATCTGCATGCACCCTCTTCCCCAGACAACAGTGCCAAAAACAAACACAGCTCACCAAGTGACAAAAAGAAGAGAGAGAATAAAAATTATTATAGGGACTATCCTGTCAGTATCTGGTCAATTATCCTGTGTGGCCAGTAGGGGTCGCCACATGGCTCTCACTTATATCACTTCACCAAAGATCAATAGGCCTTATTTTGCCCTGAACACATCCAAGCTGTTTGATAATTGTCCCAAAAACGAACAATAAATTGATCAAAGTAAACTAAAGCTGACATAATAGGTGAGTCCAACCACATAATTCTTCAGCATTTACTGTGAACTGGTGAGTTTTAATGGATATTACTGATCAGGCAATTTTGCATGTAACACATGTAAGGGATACCACTACAGAGAAGCAAAAGCAAAGACATAAAACCAAGTGAGGGTTAGTTAATGCCATGTTTGATTGAGTAGAAACTGTTGTATCATATCAAATAAAGTGTCTTTTTGAGAATGACCATGTTTTTCTACACAGTCCCTCTTTATTATCTCTGTGGCCTGAAAAATCAATCTACACTTTTTGTGTTGTCGTTAAATTTTTACACTGTAGCTGATCTGTAGTCACTTTGCAGAAATATTTGATTGATGTGGTCGTCATTATTTTCCCTCAGCGCGTAGTAATTTCTTATTAGTTGAACTGATTGTGAAAAACACTAAAATAAAATTAGCTTTATTGTCGCTGTGGAGGGCTCTTTGGGACCTCTGACAAAGACAAAGGCAAAGCCTTTTGCTTGCTCTGGCATCCCCCTTGGAGAAAGTTCAGACAGGATTAAAAACAAAGAAAAGAAACCCCTGGATGAGCAGACATCTGGTTGGCTGGACTCTGAATAAAGCCCCATTCTGGGCTGTAAAGCCAGGCTGATCGTAACACGGCTGTGATATATGGAGGCTGAGGACAGAGGGGGGGACAGGGGTATTAACTTTCACAAGGGTGCAAAATCAAAGGCAGTTCCTGTCACCACTGAGGGGGTCTCTGCAACAGGGATCCCATTCAGAGGGAATTTCTCTCCAGTGCTCTGTTGCATCTGTTGACTCAATCTTCTCTATTGAGAGAAAGAAAACACTCATTAAAAAGCCACATGACTGTGAACTTGATTGCAGAAGGCGAGACAAACAGCCCCATCAATGGATGAGTATTTACTTTGAGGTGTGAAGATCTTTGAACAGCCCACCATGTTAGATCTTCTGTAGGAGCTCCTTCTTTCACACCAACAGGACAATGAGCACCATTTGTATTCTGAATGCAGTCAAATAATTATTTAAATAAAATGTAAGTTCTTTAGGAGCACTGGGATATTCTCAGAAATTCACACATTTATCAGATGAGCTGATAGGGAGTTTAAAACCACTGACTCATTATTGGTCACACAAAATTTACTTCATCATACTGAATCAGTCACGAAAAAACAAAATAATAAAATAAAAAATAACTGTGAAATTGTTTGAGCAAGGACAGTGTTTATTAAAATTTACATGCGGCCATAACCACAATAAAGTTGTTCATGATATCTATACATAGTTTACAAAGATCTTTTAAAATTTAAATGATTACTTTTCTGGATCAATCACATCGCTGCTTATCAACAGACAAGACATATGTGCAGATCAAAGACTTTCATGTTTATATTAAAAAAAAGAACCCTGCCTCAAAGTAGACAAATTAGGATATGTTTTGGAATAAAAATCTAATTATCAACAGCAGTAACAGCATTTTTAATTTTTTAACCAGATTACAAGCAGAAATTATAAATTTTACACAGCAACCTTTCGCTGTACTAAGGCATACATTTCATTTAAATATGGTAAGAAGTACCATTAAGGTAAAGCTTGTGGAGTTTTCAATGTCCGCGCCGTCCTTCACACAAGTAACATATTTACATAATGAAGCTTAAAAAAAATAATAATTTTGACAGTTTAAATTTAAACATATTTTTAAAGGCATACATTTGTTTTGCTCTAAATGGAATTTGTTTGTGTTTCTTGAAAAGTACAATGAATGCAGCAAAACTGAAAAAAAGATTCAAGTTTTCTTTAATGCTGCCTTGCCTCAATCAGCAGACCATTACTTTTTATTAAAATTGATCTTTAAATATATTTTTGTGGTACTACTTGAGTCACAAGGCTTTGACAAGCTTGATGCTTACCCTTTAGTGCAAACCTATGGCAGTAAGTGAAAGTCACACAGTCTGTTCATTGTCAATTGTTATTTTAAAATGATGGACCTGAGAGACTACTCTCTCTTGATATTGGTGAGCAGAGAGTCTGTGTTCTGCGAAGGCTGTCCAGACCGGCTCTTCCTGGTCTGATGGGTCTTGACATGTTTGGAGAGATGGTCACTTCTCATGAATCTCTTACCACATTGCTGGCAGCCAAAGCGCTTCTCACCCGTATGTGTGCGGAGGTGCCGCTGTAGCTCGTCTGAACGAGTGAAGCTTTTACCGCAGAAGAGCCAGTTACAGATGAAGGGTCTCTCCCCGGCATGCCAGCGCAGATGTGCCTTCAGGTGAGAGGTCTTCTTGTAGACTTTACCACACTCTGGGATGTGGCAGATGTGCAGTCTCTTCTTTCCAAACTCCAAGCCTCCACCATTTGCTTGGCAGTTGGGGCATTTGCAGCGCCGGCAGCGGCGTGTGGAGCTTAGCAGGCCCTTGGACGTACCCTGGAGAAGAGCAGCTATTTGGGGCTGGTGGCCCAAAACCAGTTGTCTTCCCAGGGAGAAGGGATGGTTGGGAGGAGCGGCGTTGGTTTGGGGTAGGCTCCACCATTGCTGCCCTTCCTCCACATGGCCTCCAGGCAGGTGATGCCTAGATGAGGAGTTCTGGAGGAAGCTGGAGAAGTTTTGTCCAACACTGTTGTGTTGAGGATAATAGGGGCCGTTGGCCTGTGGCTGCGAGGACAACATTTTTACCGGGGACAGTTCAAAGGAGTAGGATGAGGGAGGTTCAGCTGGAGGAGTGAGAGGCAGCTCGTGATGGTGGTGATGTGGGTGATGATGATGGTGACCCAGGCCAGACTGCATGTGTCCTGGAAACTGCACCTTTGGCACAGTGAAGGTCATCTGGTGTGTACTGAGGGCCGTACTTGGTGTCATGTCATTGCTCCAGAGCTGAAACATTCCAGATGTGGAGCTGACAGTGCCCTCGTAGGGGAACTGGGACCCTTCTGAGCCCATAGAGCTTCCCACCTGCCAGGCCTGGCTACAGGTGGTGGCCAGGAAAGAGAGGGCGTTAGGTGCTCCCTCTGGAGAGGAGCTGGGCGTCCGGTCCTGTGTGGTGATACACAAACTCTTATTAGATTACATAGGCTAACATAAGGGCAACTAATTGTTTACAAATCCTTAAATTTCAAAATAAATTTTCTTTTACATCCTAAATTCTCACTTGAATAAAGTAAATATAGTAATTAAATTGATAAAACTGTCCTTTTCCTCGTGTATTTATCTTATAACTTGTGTGTATTATATAACTTGTCTAATAGTTCCAATATATTAAAAATGATTTTCCTCAAGAAACTCTATCAAAAAAGTTGATTATACAACAAACCTGTAAAAAGGTGTGCAAAAAGTTGTCAGTCCTTTGTATCGTCAGCGCAGCCATCTGTCCACTTCAAACACCTGCAACACAGACTGCACTGAAAGGCGACGCCGCAGAAAGTCTGGACTACAGCTCGGAGCGCGGATGAAACTGATGCTCACATTCGTATATTGGCTCACTTCGATACTTTGGCAGAGTAAACTGGCAAATTCCGCTTCGTTCCAATGTCCACTGACAGTCCACTGTGTGAAATGTGTTTAGTATGCTAGCGGTCCAAATAATTTAGTGTTGAAGCAGCCGAGGATGCCCCTCTGAAGTTCGGGGCAGACACGCACGCAGTAAATCCTTGCGATCATTTCAGAGGCGCCTGAGCTGCATCTTCTCTTTATAGAGAGAAAAAACCCTCTCAACGGGGTCTCCAGTATGATGCAGGCGAGCCAGTCAATAGAGAGATGTGAAGGAGGGAGGAGGGGGGATTGCTAGGTGAAGGGGTGGGCTACACATAATTTCACTCAATTTCAAGCAAACGCTGACCTCAACAAATGACCCCTCCTCCAATTCTTCTGGAAAAAAAATCTGAAACATAATTAAGGATGATCTGTAACTTTCTATTGTATTTTAACTTCTGTGGACTCCCTTCATTTTTACATTTTAAAGTAAACCATGCAACTATTATCCTGCGTGATTTTAAAAACATTTCAAGGAAGTTAACATTTAGCATTTCAGCATCTTTCAGTATCCACATTTAGGACCACAGTTTGCACAAAAACAAAATGCTTAGTCTGTTAAAAGATCTAAGATTAATATAGCCAGCTTAGTCAAAATGTTTTCTCACTCTGGGAGTATTTGCATAGTAACTCCACTATGGGAATTCAAGTAAAGACAGTAGATAAATAGATTTTTATTTGTGGCAACAACCAGTGATGCAATGTGAGATAGAAAGTCTCCAGTCAACAAATATCAAGCCAACAATTATGATAAATAATAATTGATGTATTTGCACGGGAAAGCAAAAAGCAAGTTACATCTTACCTTAGTGTCTTCATATATCTAGCATCATTTAAAGCAACAAAGACACATGAAAACCAAAACTTTATGACACAGCAAAAATGGTGAATAAATTTAGTTTTTGTTTATGAAAATACATAACAACACAAATTGTTTGGTTCAGTTAAATCACTAGGCTTTATCAGTAAGTTAGTATGTTCTCTGTAAATGACATCAACTGTGCACTCTTAAAGATTTACCAGCTGCTGTATAACTTTTTTGGGGCAGTATTTGGAGGTTATTTAATTCACTGTTTTGTTTTATTTTTTCCAGATCACACACATTAAAACCTTTTGTATCAGTGCATTAGCAAGCGGCTCCCTGGCGAGGCAGGCGTGAGGCTCACACACTCTCAAGACAGTCACAGTATTTTCCCTCACAAAGCTAACTGATAAAACTCAATCAAAGCCTCAGAGTTCTCACCAGTAGGTGACATGTCAAATAGGCTGCCCTGTGTGACATTCTCACATTTCAGAGTTCAAGTAGAGGCCGCCTCAGATCTGCTCCATTAAATGCAGATTGAGGCTTAATCTCATTCTGTAAGTCTGTTCACCATTACAATGTTAAGAGTTTAAATCCAGGCTGGGAACCTGTTTCTCATGTAAATTCCTAGTTCCTCACTCATCTACTGCTCCCTGGCTCACAGACTGTGATCCTTAAATAAACATACTCTAAGGAGAAGGCAGCTAAAGTTTGAAGTAACTGAACAATATAGTTTCTTTATAATTTATAGTTTCTTGTATTTTCACTTGCTAAAATTTACAGCTTTTAACAACAATGACTATAATCACTAAACTGTATCATTTCATAAAAGGCCTTTTTGAAGTTTTTGGTGTCAAGGCTGAAGAGACAGAGCGCAATCAAAATTCTGCCCTTGACGGAGAAACATCTCAGTATGAAATACAACAAGGAGCTGTGGCCTATCTACAACACAGGTTGTGTTTAATATTAGGTGTGCACAAATCTGAGCAAATCTGAAATTCAGTGTGTTTACTTTGATTTTATTTTGTCTGAAAATAAGGACTATGGTGATTCTTTTACTAAAACATTTACTGGATGTTAGGCCATTTCAATATTAGCCGTAGAAACATCAACTCACCTGAGAAAACATTTCTAAACAACTTCTAACTGTTCAAATATTTCAAGTCGTTCATAGCCTGAAATACAATTTTAACAAAAATCTGTTACAAATTGCAGTTAAAATAAAAATTAGATATTTGTATATGTCTGTGTAAATCTTAATAAATGTTATGCAACTCCAGAAACGCTGGGAAAATTCTCTAATTTTAAACTAACGTGAACATTTGGGATGAAAGAAAACAGTAGTAAAGGGCAAACAGCGAGAAGGATATGAAATTAGGAGTGTGTTTTGGAAGCAGAGGTATACTATGTCTCTGGTTTATTACGAGGCAGAAGTTGTTAATTACCCTGATTCTTATTTCCTGTCCCCTCTCCCCCCACGCCACCCCAC
>OMLM01000502.1:0-22029 GCA_900302695.1 Helostoma temminkii
CCGCCACCCCACCTCACCCCACCCAACAAAAAACCTGCCGCCCCACCCCCAGCCGCTTCGTTGTGAATAGGAGCAATTTTCTAAGAGCTATGAAATCACGTAATAGGTCCTAATATGCAGCTGCTTGGCACAGTGAGGCAGCCTCTATTAACGCGGAAGTCAAACACAATATGTGTTTTGGCTGGGGGATCGCTGAATGCACGAGTACGGGCCAGATTTATACAGATGAAAATCCACACAACTGTCACCATTACAAAGGCAAACTATTTGCTCCTTCTTCTGACATGTGGTGCCCTATTTCACATTCTGTCTTCACTAAAGTGGTCATAGCAAAGCATTCAACCAATATGGAAAATCACTTTGGAAAATTGATTGGTGGGCCAAAACATTTGAAACATATCTGTGCTGTTGGCACATTCATACTGTATATTCATGATAAAGGCTGGAGCAGTGACAGTGCTGATCCAGTGCCATTATGTTCGCTTTGTCATATTGTCAAGATTTATATTTTAGAGGTTCTGGTAGCCGGACATGTTGAAGC
The DNA here is from genome assembly GCA_900302695.1 of Helostoma temminkii. Taxonomy (NCBI): domain Eukaryota; kingdom Metazoa; phylum Chordata; class Actinopteri; order Anabantiformes; family Helostomatidae; genus Helostoma; species Helostoma temminkii. The sequence goes on from OMLM01000502.1 coordinate 542, forward strand.
TGAATATTCTGTTACAATAGGTCCTGTAAAAAATGAGCATTGTATATTTATTATAGACATAATGAATAAAAACATGAACTAATCACCTAATAAAATTAACGCTGATCATCCAGACAGACAGGATGATGCCGCTTGGCACCATAAAGATGGAACTGTTGATAACGGGATAGTTCTACTGCTTGAAATATCACCTGAGCACAAAGTGGTGACACACTGACCATCACTACGATGCAAAGGAAAGACTGAGAAACTGATGGACATAATTCTGTCATTGTTCTTGCTGAAGCATTGTTGAATTTATTTCCTCACTGTTTTGCATCATATTTTTTATGACATAAAATTTAGTGCATGTTTGGTGACAAAATGTTCTACACCTGAACTTTAAAGTCTATGACAATTATTCACTGACTCACTCATCTGCCAAAATTCATTTGAATTGAAATATTTTAAATACTTGTATTTGTACTTAGTACTTGCATGTAATTAATCTTTTATTATTTTTTTATAGCTTGAGAGTCCTAGTCAGCACAAGAACAATCTCTATGGTCAATACAAGATCAGTAGAGGCTGGGGTCGACAGCTCCAAGCTCAGACTGTACATAGATGCCCCTGCGACAATCCAGCACATAACAGCAGCGTGTAAAGTGCTAGCAGGCAGGGCATCCATGGAACGCCATCACCAAGAGGCTGACAGTGTCTATAGGAACATCTGTGCCAAGTCTAGTGGGTGAGAATGACTAAGCTGAGATGCTGTCAAACTTCCAGAAAAAGACTGACAGAGTGGTAACGGTTAACTGACTGGACATACAGTGGTAGCAGTGGACAAACAGAGGAAGAAGGAAAAGGCTGTAGTGATACAAGTGATGGCAACATCAGGAATAAGGAATATGAGAGAAGAAAAGTGCTAGAAAAGATGAAAGGTGAAAGCAACAGTGACTGTGACCCCCAGACTGTGAGAGAGGCTCCAGCAGAGAGCAGTGCTAGGAAGAGCCAAGATCCTGTACAGGACCTCAGGCTCTGAGGCCTCCGGTAAAGGCAGCTTCCCAACAGACAACAAAACACAGCCTTGCCTTGTTGCCCTACTGACCTCACACTCTGATGTCGACCACTAGGACTCTCACACTGCCATCGACAAATGAAAGTCTTTCTTAAATAATAACACAAAAACGTCTGTGTGTATGTTGATGCAGGAAGCATGCACCTACCTTGCTGGAACTCACTGAGCTTCTTGATGGCCTCATCTCGCTCCTCTTCAAGCCTCTTGCACTTTTGTAGAGACAAGAGAAAGAGCTTTAACACGGGATCACTGTCAGTATGTGCAACAGCACAACTCAGAGACTGAAAATATATTGCAATCTATCAAACGATAAAGCACAAGTGAGGAAGTAAACTGATCAGCCATAACATTAACACCACCTGGTGGTTTTTGGCAGCATGGGAAAGATGTAATGCTGGTCACGATCAACAGCTGCAGCTACATATACTAACCCCCGCCCTGTTGTGGCTGATCAGTACTGTGTAACTGTATCAATGTTCCTGCGGTGACACTTACATTAAACCACAGACTTTATTCTATTTGCATTTAACAAAATGAAGGAAACTAATTGAAACAGTCTTCTTCTTTATCACATGTGATATTATTAACATGTTATTCTTTGTGGTTTTTCCTCAAAGCTTCACCGCTAATTTGTCGAACACTAAGAGCTTTCCAAAGCCTTTCTAGCTAACAGTAAATGGCTGACACCTTTTCCAGGACTACTTTCCAGGGTTAAGGTTTAGGTCTGCCACTAAACACCTGGGTTAGTTTAATGAACGACTGTGGTCATGGTTAAATGGCTCCAACACTGACTAGTAGAGGGAGAACAAAGGTCAGTGGAAACACTGATTTTTTATGACATTTGATCATTTTCCTGTGGACAGTCTCTTTCACAGACAGCTTAGACAAACACCCATTATGAGTCGCAGCTGCTCCTTGAAGCAGCAGTAGACCAATTACTGTTTTCCTGTAACTGCTAACTGATCCTACCGGTACTGTTATTGCTGCTGGTGTAACTAACTATACACCAATCAGCCGCAATATTAACACCAGTTACTAGTTTTAAGATTGCGGTGGATGTGGGCCAACATGGACACAAGCTGTGTTGCTCTGTATATTCTGATACATTCAGTGTTCCATGAATATGACTGCACGTACATTTGTTCCATATTAACCACTGCCTACTACAGTATTAAAGCCACCAGGTGGCATTACTGTTGCTGCTGATCAGTGTGTATTAAATTATAGTCATCATATGGATCTGATGAGAACCTACCTCTACATGTTCTCAGTCAGGTTCTCACTTACCTCTGTGGCTGCCGTCTCATGCTTCCTCTGCAGGTCTTCATACTCCTGCAGGGCTGTGGGGAGCAAAGGATGCCAGTAAGCCATCTTCACCAGTCGATCATATTAATGCAAAGGTCAGTGAAGGAACGATATTCACATCTTCCTGTTTAAAGCATGTGATAACTTCTCATTCAGTGACTACTGCAGCTTGTGACTATTACAGCATGGCATGTGGGATACAGTAACACGGTGACCATCTACTACAGTAGAATGAATAAATAAACTGAACAGCAACAGAAGTGCTGAGCACAGTGAGCAGACACAAACAACAGTTCCAGACTAAGCCTGATATAAGCTAAGCGAAGGCTAGTCAGTCAGGTCACAGTGTACTACTCAATGAGCCTTCTGCACAGCTGTTGTAAGGTGGGGATAGCTGCAATACTTTTACCCTGGACCAACACAATTTTAATATAGTAGACTCATAATGTATGTGGCAGATTATCATATAATAAACTGTTTTAAATGGCACCAGATATGGCATCAGAATGGCATCACAATTATTACATTAATTCAAATAGTTAACCTTAAGAAAGGTTTTAAGGGTTTAAGGCTGTACAGTGATATTTTAAATAGATTGCTCTGGAATGTATCACTGTCAAGTGCCAACTGGATGCAGTCTGCACTTGTGTGTGACATCAGCTGACATCACAGGGTCTTTTGAACAGGTCAATCTGTTCACTTCACGGACTTTGTGTCTTCATCATGCAATAGTTGTGCTTCGCCCTCTCTCTCTCTCTCTCTCTCTCTCTCTCTCTTTCTGCAGGTGTCCTGGGCCTCTAAGCTGTGTGTTTCCAGTGTGCAGCTACTGGCCTACTGGCAGCTTGGTGTTGCTCTTCTTTTCTCTCTCTCTCTCCACTGTCCACTCTATTCAGCCAGTTGATGCAGATGGCCCTCCACCCTGAGCCTGCTTCTCCACTGTTACCATGTGCTGCTCAAGAGGGATTTGCTGGTTTTGTCTATAACCATGTACATTTGTAACTTTACTATTTAAAGCTCCTGGAGATGACATTTGGTGATTTGGTGCCCTATAGACAAACAGAATAAAATTGTGCCTTTATATGTGAGTCATATAAGTGTTCAGTCAATAAGGAAGAAGAGGCGGGTGAACGTGGCCCTGCTGTGTCAGTTCTCCGTAGGCTACATGGACTTTGACCCTGAAGGCAGAACAGCCCAGAAGAACATATACAGAATATACAGAAGAACACATTCCAGTCATTTTTAAAAAGCTTTGTCTCAACACCGTTTATTAAAATCCCTTTTAAACGTGTTAAAATATAGTTTCCATAACTGATTCTATGAGTATGTTCTGTGACGTTACACTGATCAGAGCTGAGTTATCTTCCTGTCACTTCGGGCTCTGCTCGGTTAAACGTCACTGCAGCGACAACAGCACTTTCATGCCAACGCGTATGCTGCAGTACTCACCTTGGTTTGACAGCTCTGTGATCACACTGATTTTATGGAGCTCCTCTGCAGCCATGGCGCAAAGATCCTCACCCAGGTGTAACAGGAAGTGCTGCCCGAGACACACCTGTGAGGTGAGCGACTGAGCGCTGCAGTCCGCTTCTAATAGTCTGTGTCCAACATGTTATCAGTATGTGAAGCACCTCACACATGCTGTTCCTGTTCATCAGTGATGTGTCCAACACAAACAACAACTTCCACTGCGATGAAGCTTGTGGCGCATTTCTAGCTCAGCAGTGTTATAATGGTAGCAGAACATGTGCTGCTCTGCTCATATTAAAGCTGCAAAAATTCAACAATTTTATGCATTTTCTAAGTGAAAAATTGGACTTTCTGTCTGGCACTTGTTTGTCCCTTTAAAATGCTGCTTACACATTAACTCATGAGTAATTACAGAAAGGTGAACCAGTTGCAGTATATGTTTCTTTTGTCACATTCTATAGTTTATATTGTTTATATCTTGTATCTGGCTTTATGTATTTAAAATGTTTTTTTCTGTGTATTTTAGCCTTTATTCCTGTGGTCCTTAAATCTAGAGAGAAGGAGGGTTTAACATGCAACAAGGGTCCAGTGGAAACCCACCAGTGATGTGGTTATGTAGCATGTGGTGTAACCATCCATCTACAGGCAGCTCCATCCAAACCTTTTGGTAGAAGCCAGATTGGATCCTTCAGTGCTGGATGATTTTAGTCTTGATCAGATTTTTTTTGCTGCTCTTTGATGAATGAGTTTTAAAATTCTCCAAAGGTTCTGTTTGATTCAGATCAAGGGACATGTGTGACCAAATCAAGTTGTTTTCTGTAGAAGGCCTTTTTGATTTTTGCAGTGTGTTTGGGAACACGGTCATGCTGGAAAATTCCTTCTGCCAAGCTCCTTCAAATCAGCAGTTATCTTTTCATTTGTTTTGGATGTAAGGCTGTGTAAAAAGTGGATCGTGCATGGCACCGTTTTTCAAGGACAGACACTGTGCCTGTTATTCGTGCGTACCTCCTCCTGTTCCTCCTAACCTCTGCTGCTGTGTTTCCCATCAAGTCTCACAATCTGGTTCCTTTATTGTTCTGGGAATTCTTTACCATGTGGAGTCATGTGCTATCAGACTCAGTGCAGGTCAAAAGTGTGGAAGCCATGGTGTTCACAGGTTCTTTATTACTTCATCCATAGAATCAGCCATAATTAGCTGCCTGTATTTAAGCTCAAATACAAATTTCCTGCACAAAGTACTTTATCTACATTTTTTGTGATTTTACGTACGTACTCTTACTTGGGTCATATTTCCACTGCAGGATCTTTTACTTGTAGTGGAGTATTTTTGTGAGGCATTAATACAATGCCTTAACTTAAAGTGAAGGATGAATTAATACTACCTCTAACACGCAGTGACCATGATGGAAATTATCCTCTATATCATGAAGCATGTTTTGTGATGTGTGCTTCAGCCTGACAGGAGTCATTCCATAGTACAAACTGTATAAAACAGGAATTAGCAGGAGGTCAGTACCTTAAGCAGCCATGACATGTGGACAGGAAGAACCAGGGTGCCTGGTTCATTGACAGCTGTCTCTTCATTTATGAAGTGTACCCAATAATAATGGTTTATAGGGTTTATATCTCATAAATCAGTTAGTGTGAGTATCAAAGGTGAAGTTGAGCATCTGTCGTTCCTCTTTCACCTCACTAAATTTCCACAATAAAGCTGAACATATCTCTGCCTTCTCATCAGTCCATCATCCTTCCTGCTACTGCCCCTTAACAAAACTCACAAATACAGCTTGGTCATGTCAGAGGAGGGTGGTGCTCAGCACATAAAGTAAATCAGTGATAAGGAATTATTGCAGAACTGAGACCAGAATATGAGGCATGATTTCTCATATAATTTAATTTATTCATGGACACATAAACTCACAAAATCATTATGGTTTCACAACAAAGAAAGCAGACAGGAATGTTTAATATACTTTTGTATACTCATTGTTTTGCAATACAAATCAGACAACAAAACACAAACAACCACTTATGTTTCCAGCAAAAGCAGGGGAAGCTAGAGGCCCGTACCAGGGAAGAGAAGGTCAACCGGGGGTCCTGGGAGCAGCAGACTGTGCTTGTGGTCCTAGTTTGTCTGTTCACTATGAATACATTGTGACAGTAATGGTGACATGAGAACATTTGAGCAATAGACAAATTGGCCACTGACACGAAACACTCCAGCACCATATCAATATGGTGACACTGATGATGTTTAGTGTGTGAAGGTTACTGGAGTTATTTAGTCAGCACTCAGTTTGACACATCTTCCTTTGGTTGGAAACCTCTTGTTTTTAGCAGGGAATGAACAGTACATCACATTTCTTTAAAAAAGAAGAAGAAGAGGGAGATCCAGCAGTAACACACTCCAATAAATAAGAGCTGGTCTATCGCTGTAAAGATATGTTCACTTTTCTGATTTTACAACCATACTTTTCATACATGACTTGTGGACACAGATACGCTATAGTACACTTACAGAAGGGGGATTATTGCCCTGTTCTAATTCAGGGTAGGGGAGAGTAGGGGTGGTTTGGGAAAGAGATGAACTGGGGGTAAAGACAACAATGGAGAAAGAGGTGAGGTTAAGGTGGAGGTTCAACAACACTGGTTGACTGCTTGGTGTACGGGGTGAGAAGAAAGAAAGGAAAAAAAGGAGAGGAGGTTCGTGGGTAGAACAGTTAGTGGAGTGTGTCTCAGTGACGGGCTGTGGACTCCCTGGGGTAAAACTCAGCCAGGGTGCTCTGAGGAATTCTCTTGAGCATCTCCTTGGGGAAGATTCGCAGCAGCTGCCAGCCGATGTCCAAGGTTTCATACACCGTCCTGTTGTCGTAGGGACCTAAAGGAGACAGAGGGACCACAATGACGCTTGTTAGCATCTAGATATGAACTGGAGCTGTGATTTCTGATTATCGTGTCTCATGTCTGTTTGCTTACTGTCACATCCAGTACATATCCGAGTCTTTTCACTAAAATGCGATATTCCGCAGATATAATGCACCTTTGAAACCATCTGTCATCATCCAACCCCCAGTGAAAATAACTTAACGAATAGAGGTTACTCGTTACATTATTCATGTTCACGTTTGGTGAAACATCAAAATGGAACTTGGCTGTTGCTGCACAGCTATTTGTCAAACAAAGCAGTTTGATTTTAAACCACACACCATAAGATTGTAATGTGATGGTAAAAGGCTCAATCATCACGTGACATCAATTGTTAAAAAAGGATGGAATTTTAAGATCACATTTGGCCTCACTACCTTATTGAAGTCACCATGTTTCCAGCAAAAGCAGGGGAAGCTAGAGGCCCATAGGTCCTGGGAGCAGCAGACTGTGCTTGTGGTGTAAGTTTGTCTGTTCACTATGGATACATTGTGACAGTAATAGTGACATGATAACATGTGATTAATAGACAACTTGGCCACTGACATGAAACACTCCAGCACCATATCAATATGGTGACACTGATGATGTTTAGTGTGTGAAGGTTACTGGAGTTATTTTGTGTTTTGTCACTTTTTTGTCAAATTCCTCTGTCCATCAAACTTTTTATTGTTTTGCCATTTTAATGGGATTTTAGCTTTATGCACTGTAACTGTAGCTTTATGAATGACTTTAAAAATAAAGTTGACTCCTGTACCAAAATCGTTCTTGGTTACCGAGTCTGAAAAAAGGCCAAAAATAGCTCTCTCCATTTCCCCTTCTTGTCCTGCTGTAAAGCCAAGTCATCCATGGAATCCCCCAGTGTACAAGAGGAAAGAATGATACGCAGGTCCAAAAATATAAATGTTTCAAGTTTCAGTACTTTTCAGTTTGCCAGTTTTCCAACTGGGACGTATGCGAAAATGTAATCTCCAAAATTCACCTCTCACTGTTTTAATCGTTTTATTTGCTTCTCACTTGCTGATTGCAGAAGAAATGCAGAGAGAAGTATTTTACACAATTTTACACAACAGTATTTATCTTGTGTAACTGTACAGGTACGGTTGATAGAGACCAGATAGACTTAAACCACTGTCAAGCAACTTTGAGTGAGAAATCCAGCATAAACTCACATATCAATTTGTTTCCCAAAATTTGAGCTATTGGGAATATATATAATATATCCTGATGACCTTCCTACACTGCCCTGCTGTCACAGATGGAGATGTGGTCTCATTCATTCTACCCCAAACTGTTTGTTCTGAGTATATCAAATAACACTTTCATAATTAAGCATGTGATATTCTGTCAAACCACTCAAGTCCGACTTCTGCTCCTACATGAAAGACCACTTTCACATGGTATGAGCTGCAGGACCAGCTCCTTTAACAGAACCAGAACTGCTTTCTGCCTACACAAAGAAGAAAGCAGGTCATATGACATATTGGAAAAGTGCATGTATTCATTCCAGTTTTTTGTTTTGTATGAATTAATTAATCTGCTCATCTACAGGACATTGTGGGTATTTTGTACAAAGATCCTCTTTATCACATAATTTGATAATAGTTTTGTAAATCATTCCTTTAGCATCATCTTACCCTGAGCAATGAAGTTCTTCTCAAACTTCTGTAGGAACTCCAGGTAGAGCAGATCATCAGAGGTGAGCGCCTCTTCTCCTACCACAGCCTTCATGGCCTGGACATCCTTACCAATGGCATAACAGGCATACTGGAGATAAGCAGAGTGATTACTGTTACTAACGATGGCTTCATTATATGATAGGAAGGCTTTCTCTATAAATGATCTAGTTAATGTTTTTAGTTCTATTTAACTTTTACAATTTAGTGCATTTACATGATTAAAAGAAACCTAGTTACAGTGCAGTATCATAGTTACTGCAAATCTGTGTCTCTGTGTATTTAGTTGGACATCAGGTGGAATTTTAAAGACAAGAAATGTATAAAAGGTACAACTCCATGTAATGATCTCTCCTTTCATCCAGCGCTCCACTCTACTTTCTCTGCCTGCTGCCTTTGTCATGTACATATTTCATAGCTTGTGAAAAACCAATACTTAATTCAGGTATTCCTGAATATATGGCTAAGAAAGTGTTGTCTAGGGGAGATGTACCTGGAGACATCAGGTTTCATCAGGTCCAGTTCCCCCCCAGTTACAGACCTTACCTTTCAACATCCATATGCACACTAAGTACATGAGGGTTGAGGAAGACTTCAAAAGTCTCTGCATGTGCGGCACATGTGCCATACATTTCTATTATCCAGAGTTTCATGTTTTAAATAGTGCATGTATGTCTATAGTCAAGTTTATGAAAACACTGTGAATTCTCATTTAGGAATTTTGTGGAATTATCTAATCATTTTATAATTAACTTAACATAAATATCTATGGGTGACATTTTCAAGCTAATTCAACTTAAAATTTCTAGTTATTATAGTCAGAACTTAGAAACATTAGTTGTTCTCACTTTTAATTTAAAATTGTGAGATGAATGAATGAATAAAAACTCATTAAATTAAGTTGATAAAAAATAACTTCCCAGCATGCATTGAGTTAACACTCTCCAAATAATATAATGGTGGAAAGTTGCTGTGTGTCTTACATAACATTAGGTTATGGTTGTTTATTTCCACACTAGTAAAAACTATGTGATGAAGGTTGGTGTTGAATTCAGTCCCTGCCCTCCTAAACTTATAAATCATCAAAGTTTCTAGAAGTAGCTTAATGTGATTGTTTTGTAGGAAGCCTATAGGTTAGCTGCAGAACAATGGTTCAGGTTCTCAGTTTGAAGAGGTCATTCGTGAAATGAATTGTTCTTTTCAGTGGGTGTCTAAGTTAAATAAACAAATCAAACTAGATTTACATTTACATAAGAGTGTAATCCAAATGAAGCCGATATAGATTTACATATTATAATAATAAACTAATAAATCAAAATCAACCAAACTAAGTCACAAGTTACACATAATATTTCATAAACATAACATTTAGTTAGAAGAACAAATTGCTTTTGTTGACTTGAAAACTTTAAGGAAGTTCTTCGACTTATATTTTTAAGTTGCAACAACAAGCTATATTTTACAGTGTAGAAGTGCATGTTCGCCTGTAGCAGTAAACTGGCCATGTGTTGGATACATACACTGAAAAGATAATGCCTGTTGCAGGAAGCATATTTAGATACAATCTAATAACAAAGATTTGTTACCAGCTGGTTGGAGACATCAGCGTGGTCCTTCCTGGTCATCCCCTCACCAATAGCTGACTTCATCAGACGAGACAGCGAAGGCAACACATTGATTGGTGGGTAGATCTGAAAAACAATAAGGTCATATGATTACATAAATTGTTGCAAATACAACATATGCAAAAGGAAAACTTTAGCCTTTTTTTCACCATTTTGTTGTTTTAACCATGGATGTGTCTAAAATCAACAATACAGTTCTAACATCATTTTTTCTACTTTGAGTCAAACTGTGCCCAAGACAGGAAAGCATGTGGCTTCAATGGTCTTTTAAAAAAAGCATGCTTCAGCTAACTGAACTCTAGTACTGCTTTTGGGAGGATGATTTAATTGTCAGGCATATTGATCTGGTAATGCCTGAATAGTAACACATAACTCTCCCCTGGTTAAACCCAAACAGTGCATGTATGTATTTGACAGTTTAGATGGCTCACTCCATCTATGGTGCATATTCAGAGCTTGATCACCTACCAACCCATCAAATGTGTGTGGATTTCAGCTGTGGCAGGTAACATAGTCACTCCCAATAGCTACTTTAGCGAGTTGAACTATATGCAGAGGCTGATGCAGTGCAGAGCTGAGATGCGTCACATTGTAAAAAACATACATGCAGTAATGGTGTGTGTTACAGGTATGGCAAATAATTACATGCTGTATCAGTCCTGATGCTTGGACAAACTACAAACCATCGCATTAAGTTATGCGATGGTATGTAGTTCTGTGTGACTGTTTTTATGTCTGTGTGCATAATGAGCTCTGAGCGTCAGTGGTCCACTTGTCACCAAGCATGCTCAACACCAACTAAAGAGAACTGATGCTTGTCCAATAGAAATGGTGACGAGATTCTTTCTGTGGGGAGGAGAGATGATTGCTTCAAACAAGGACTGATGAATACCTGTCTGTTGTGCAGCTGCCTGTCGATGTAGACCTGGCCTTCTGTGATGTATCCAGTCAGATCAGGAATTGGATGGGTGATGTCTGTTAGACACAAAATGTAATGCCTCAGTTTACATTCACAGTGACACTCTCACCCACTCATTTGCAGGCATTAAAACAATGACACACAGGACAAGAACAGTCAGAATTTCTTTAGAGCCCTTGGGAAAGCCAGCAGTGTTTGATAAATGCCGACACAATCACCTTCCTGTTATGTTGTAATGGGTGACTCCTGTTCAACTAGATAGGAGTAGCCTCTTCATACATGTTTCTATGGCAACTACAGGCATTACAAATGTCTCCACAGTCCATTTTACATGCCTACCCCAGTAATTCAAACAATGATTTGTCTGAGATTTAGGATTTTAAGGACAGAAAATAGAACACAGAAGTATAGTCACACAATACACAAGAAAAATTGTATGAAAGGATAAATACACATGTTCAAAATCTAGGTCCACTACAAGGCTGACAGTTGTGAAGATGTTTTTTTGATTTAGCTTGAAGCAGAGAGAGTTGTTTAGTTTTTCTTTGTTGCTGCTCTCACCATCATTAGGCATGGTCAGAATGGGGATCTGGGTGATGGAGCCATTTCTGCCCTCCACACGGCCAGCACGTTCATAGATGGTGGCCAGATCAGTGTACATGTAGCCAGGAAAGCCTCGACGACCGGGCACTTCCTCTCGGGCTGCAGAAACCTACAGGTGGAGGTTGAGTAGGAGGTAGACAAATGTGAAGGAAGAAAAATTCTGAGTTGTTAACATATATTTATATTGGATTTCTCTTTATTTCCACCTTTATATTCAGTTGAAGAACATTTTTGCATTATTTTTTGGTCACTTGAGAGCAGCACTTTAAAAAAGTGAAAACACAAGGCAAACTGCCTTTTCAATTTAACACACCAGGCATACCAGCTAACTACATAGCTACCTAGCTAAGCCATTAGCTAACTTTTGAAGAATGGTACATGAATTAGCACACAGAGGACGTCCAGAGTTTAGGATAACTTTGGCAGCATCTGCTGCTAATGCTTGCTATTCACTCTGGAAAAGTTTATAGTCCATGAAGTACAGCCAAACACACTTAACAAACTTAACATCATCCTAAAAGCATTTGGAAAGGCCTTGTGGCTATTCAAAAATACAAAGAATTACATTTTTCAGTAAAGTGCTGAACTAGGAGTAACTACCTCTACCCTGCAATACAATTACAAGGGTGCTCAATTATTTGTTTTTGCATGGATCAGCTGGTGAGGATGCTAACCGTTTTGCCCTTGAACAAATATTTAAAACCGTGTTGCACAGCTCTTGCTTTACATTAGTGAGCTGGAAACAGCTGCTTTAGCCATCTGACCTGCTCTGGGTAGGTTTACATCTTGTCATAGTTGAAATTTATCTGCAATGCTGCTCATTGTCAGACAACTTCTATTTAAGTGATTTATTGAATAAACAGGTCTGGCAGTAATCATGTCTGAGTGTGGCAAGTGAAATTGAACTCCGCTTTCCAAAAAAATTTGGTTAATCACAGTTCATTCATGGCAAGGAGGTTACAATACATTTTTGCATAAGGTCAAGCAGGTTTGGACAGCAAATGAAATGATAATTTAAAATTGCATTTTGTATTCACTTGGGTTATCTTTATGTAATACTAAAAATTACATTAAAAAAACTATATGGAATCATTTAAGTGTGACAAATATATTTTCACATCACTGTATCTGACAGAGTTTCAGTGAAGACAATGGGTGGGAAATATGAGAGAAGAGAAAGAGTATGACATGTAGAAAAGGTCCCAGTCAGAGCAAACCTGGGACTTTGCAGTTATGTGGCATGCACTGGAAACATTCGTCTACCAGGGTGATCCCACTTTATACATTTGTATATGTTTGTCTTAAACCAGTGTTTCTGAAAGTATGTATCAACCACAGACAAACAAAGGGGTGATATATATATATATATATAATATATAATACATGTAAATTAAGGCATGTCAGAGTTCAACATTATCTGCAAAGAAGCTCTAACAGAAATAACTATTTTTAACCAAAGAAAGAAATATTAATTTTCTATATTAATACTCTTATAGTGCTTTTTTTCCCAATACAATTCCCATTAAACCTTGTGAATTTCCCCTTCTGGGGATTAATAAAGTGCAATCTACTCTAATCTAAACAAAGAAAAATAATCTACTGAAACTATTTACTTTCGCAGAGTCAAGTGTTGCAACCTGCTTCAGTATTATTCAGAAGAGGCAAACAGCTAGTTGGAAATGTTGCCATTCTGTTTTCAGTCCCTTTACCAAAAATGACCAAAAGCAAATCCTTGTTCCCAAAGTCAAGTGAATTGAGAGCAAACAGAAATGAAAATGCATCCCATTCATCCTTAGATTTAAAGGTTGATGGGCAGGCTAAACACTTGTGAACTGTGGATTCAATGCAAAACTAAACCTTCACACGCATGAATAGGAACAGAAGTTAAATGTTAATGTCCTCTTGGCTCTTTGTATGTGCTGAAATAACCATCAATCTGCCTGAGCCTGACAATTGGTGCAGCGTGGATGTGCCAAGGTTATGGCCAACAAATGCAAGAAGGGAAAAATGCACATGCACCATTTAAAACCCTAGTCTGTACTGCCAGCATATTGAGACAGCAAATTGTACAACATAAAAGGATTATTACAGAGGCGCAAAAAAGTGAACAGAGAGGGCCTTACTCCTCACCACAAAGAGAAACGAGGGCATTAGGTGGAGGGGCATGGAGGGGAACCATTTCCTTTTTAAAGCCAAACAGGCAATAATGAAGTTAAGGTATTTCCTACAGGGATGAAGGACACATTATCCTCCCTTTCAGCAAGACTTTAGTGAGTCTATCACCTTTGTGCTAATGCTGCAGAGAATTTACACTGATGTGTTTTCATTGTCCTGCAACAGTTTGGTGCTTCAACTGCTACAGCTGGATTCTTCAGACAGAATTTAGTACTACAACATGCTGAAAGTATTACTAAACATACTGAACATTTAGAAATGGTGCAGTGTTTTAACATAATGACAGTGAGGCAGACTACCGTCCAGTTGTATGCAAAATCTACAGTCCAAGTGTTACAAAGTGAATCAAGCCATTTTTACATATGCATTCCGGACTGAATCCTGACTATGTCTGGAGAATCAGGTCCGAACATTGAGCGCTCACACATGCAGGACACAGCAGGAAAAGTCCGGGTAAGAATGCTTTAACCAGACTACAACCAAAGCTGGTTTTATTTTTACTGCTTACATAGTAAGCCTTTATAACCACAATGTGAAGAGTTTAATCATGTGTAATGTGTAAGACAGATGATAGCTGTACCTCTCTCAGAGCTTCAGCATAGGAGCTCATGTCAGTCAGGATGACTAGGACGTGCTTCTCACACTGGTAGGCCAGGTACTCTGCTGCAGTCAGCGCCAGGCGAGGGGTGATGATACGCTCAATGCTGATTAGTCACACAAAATCTTAGTTATTATAATGTCCAAATAAAAACAAAGTCTGAATCCATCCAGCTGTTTTCTATTTTACTAATTCTTAGCAGCAATAACATCATCTCTGATCCATCACCAACATTCTTTAGAATCAATTAGGCAAAACAAAACAAAGTTGGGAGCTTTCACATGATGAGACCACTTCTGACTTAATCTTACGTGGGGTCGTTGGCCAGATTTAAGAAAAGGCAGACATTGTCCATGGAGCCGTTCTCCTCAAAATCAGACTTGAAGAAGCGAGCAGTCTCCATGTTCACCTGACAGGAAATGACACACGTTAATGATACTGAGGGACAGTCTTTAGTTGTTGTGACTAAATATTGAAAATAAGCCCCTTTTACACATGGATGTAACATTAATCACCTTACATAAATTTGCTAACTGTGATGCAACATGGACACAGAACTCAAATGTTTATATTACAATTAAACTTTCAAATAATTTAGGTTTTTGTAAGACCAGACACATCCTGAAGACCAGTATTCTGAGTAATACTTAAGTCTGTTTTTACTAAAAAGCTGTTACAGTGTGTATTACATCCTTTGTGCAATGTGTTGATCTGTATAAATCCCTATAAACACAGTTTTTTAACTCTCCTGACTACCCACAACGGGATCTGAATTGTTGGAGAAGCAGAAGAGCAAAGGGTTAGCAATAAGTGTGTGTGTGTTTGGTGGAGGTCAACGTGACACCACTGGGGATTTAAAGCAGGGGAGCAGCTGAGGAGGAGAGAACTTGATACTGCAGGGTTGCCAGTGTTAAAGGACCTGCTGAATAAGTAACCTGTCTACATGGCCTGGGGATATGGTTATAGGTGCAGAAATAACAAGAGGGGCTTAAAGGTTAAATCACCTTGTGAATAAAAGACATAAAGCAGACTGAGAGAGAGGAGCCAAGGTGTCACATCAGGGTTAAGAGGGAGATTAGAGTCACAGATGGTGCAAAATATAGGTGTCCACTGAATGGAGCAGTCTGCCCACTTACCCCCATGGCTGCAAAGACAATGGCAAAGTTGTCAGAACTGTAGTCCATCACATCCTTGGACTTCTGCACCAGACCAGCCTGGCGACAGATCTGGGCAGCAATCTGTCAAAAGAAAGTCAACAGGAAAATTAAAATTTTTAAAAATATTGAAAACTGTACTGAAAGAAGGAGCATGATTTAATGAGAGAATGTGAATGTCTAGTTTTTTCAGACTGTATAAAATTATATGAAAGTGACAAGCATTTATTGGGCTGGGCTGTGAAACAATTAATGCTGTAAGACACTAAGATTACTGTGTGTATTAAATAATAGTTTTAAGGGATACTGAGAGGGTGATATTTAAGGCACTTTTATATATTTTTCTAAATAAACCTATTTAAAGACCAAGAGCAGTAATCCAACTTGCCTTTTTTTGGCTAATCTGTGAGCCATGCACAAAGTGGCAAAAGCCATTTCAGTTCCAGAAATAAATGTACTATTCATTTTTACCATCAACATTTCCATGACTCACTGTTTAAGCTCTTCTACATATTGGATAAGCATGAATCATGAGTCTGTAATATGAACAACTGTACTAGAAAACATAATTTTCCAAACCTGTAAATACTGTAGTGTGAGAAGTGAACAAACTATAGTGCCTGTGTTTAGAACTGTGCTTAGAACTTACTGTTCTAACTCTGTAAATACTTTGTTTTGCTGTATGGTTGAAAATGCAAAAAGCTTCTGTTGATAAGCAACTTTAAGGTAATGACACTTCTGCTCACTATTACTACATCTTGTGATTGTTATTGTGCCTTATAATTTACATATGAGATGAGTCAATAACTGCGAGTATACCCCCGAGTCATACAGACATGATGACAACTGAAAAAATAAAACACAACTTCTCAGAGACAAACTAGAAATAATATAAACTAGTGGTCAAAACAAAAAACAGTAGTGCTGTTACATCATCCCTTATTTATATTTGAAACTGAAGATACCGCTTAAAGAACATTCTGAAATTGGAATTGATACTGGGGAAAATGTGGGCGCAATCCACTTACAAACTATTGGTTTCTACCATAGACAGTTTTTTTGTTTCTGCTGAAGGCATAAATATATCAAAAATGTATCATTTTATTTTTTAAAATGCTTAGTAATTTCCTAAGCACCTGGACACTGCAGTTTATATCAGGCATTAGAGGAGAGGAGGAGGACTTCGTGAGTCAAGATTAACTCAAGTCTGTGTTTATGGTAGAGTATGGATGAGGCTGCATATCTCCAAGACTTTGATGGCTGAATGTTACCCATGCTTTATTTAATGCCCAAACCCGATGCAGTTGAGTTTGTGTTTTTTTCAACTTGCATTTGGGAAAAAGATGTATTCTCAAAGTTTAAACATAGTAAGGTTTGCAGTGTCAAGGTTCTCTCCATACTGATTCCAAAATATACAAAAATACTCTTACTGTCTAACAATGGTTTTCATTGTGAGAAGGTAAAAGCACTGAGTTGTCCCTGAGCACAGATGTGTAAAGGACTGTAAAAGTGAAAAAAAGAAGAATACAGGGGTTAGCACTAGTCTCCACATCCTCTTTTTTTAATCCATCAAAAACAAGCAATGGCCTGTCACTCAAGAAATCTTAGTTGTGCTGGGGAGAGAGAGAGAGAGACAGAGAGACAGAGCCAAAGAGACAGAGAGACGGTTTAGTTGTATGCAATGGGGTTGTCTTCATGGCCACTGTTTTTTCTATTCCTGCCTTGGGACAATTTCCACTTCTACTATGATACAACAATACAACAATCTAACAGGAAATAACAGATCACCCTACTTCTTTAAGTATGACCTGATCTTGTTAGTTTAATTTCCACTCAGCCACAACAAAGCCACATATATAAAACCAAAGCTCAGTCAATCCTGTACAAGCACAATGAGTTTAAGTAAAGTGTTGCTTTCTTTAAAGGTAAAGTATTGATTCCATAGACACAGAAGTTTTTTTCCCCCAACAGCTACATGCGCCCAGGTCATGTAGTAACTGCAGCATTTGAACTGCTTTTATTCATCATATCATAGGAATGGGGGATGTAGGGAACACTGAAACATTTATGTAGGACAACTGGTCATGAAATTCTATTGTAAACCATTAAATACAAAACTCAAACTGTTGTCACATGACACTGAGGAAAGTGCCTGAAATACTTGAATGATTGATGATTATTAACTTCTATTGTGAAACCGCCATAGAACTAAATACAAAAATTACCCAAAAGCTCTGCTCTTTGGATTCTAGCATTCCCAAAGCACAGAATGAACAACAGAAACTTTGTCCTCATGCTCTAAGAATCCTTTTACACAGGCTGTGTTTTCTCTCTAAGCACTCCATCACAGAGGCCTGACTGGAGTATTGCTGAGATAGTATCATGTGTGTAGATAAAACGAGAAAGGAATTTGTACTACAAACCAGACTATGAGCTTACATCTGATGTGTGCTTAGGTCTATTTAAATATTCTGTAAATATGTGTTGTTGTATTACATTGTTAGGTGGATTTATCCTCACATTTTCCTCACATTTCCTTGAATTCAAAAAACTATTCATTCTTTGTTGAAACAAACTGGTTATGTGTTCTGACCTCGTTGTGCGGCAGCCCAGCAGCAGAAAAAATTGGGATCTTTTGCCCTCTGGCAATACTATTCATGCCATCAATGGCTGAGATGCCGGTCTGGATCATCTCCTCAGGATAGATACGGCACTGAGGATTGATGGGCTGACCTGGAAAACAGAAACCTCTTCAGAGAAAATTCACATCAGTTGACATGGGCAGGTAGTGGACAGAAAACAGGAAAACTCACACAACATAATAATGCGACATACTGACTCAGTGCGACTGAGTACGAGTCAATATGTACGCTGTGTGTGTTGTTTGTGAAACAAACTGTATAATGATTGAGTGTTG
Organism: Helostoma temminkii; assembly: GCA_900302695.1. Taxonomy (NCBI): domain Eukaryota; kingdom Metazoa; phylum Chordata; class Actinopteri; order Anabantiformes; family Helostomatidae; genus Helostoma; species Helostoma temminkii. The sequence goes on from OMLM01000502.1 coordinate 18,963, forward strand.
AGAGAGGGATTGACTGAATTCATTGTTAATTGTCAAATCATAATGTAGAAGCACAGTCAGCAAGGTAACAAGCAAGTTTATAAAAAACTGAAAGTATTTATATATGCTTAAATGAAGGCAGTTTAGTTTTATTTCTTTTGAATGCATTATTTTTAGACAAGGTAACCACAAGGTAACTGCTAAACATACCATCTAGAATTGTTTTTATTAAAAATAGTCTACATTTTTAATGATAGTCTCCATCTGTTAACTTTTTGACCTTACCTCTAAACCTTGGCTTCAAACGTGCAAAGGCATGCTATAAACATTAATTGCTAAACTGTAACTTTATTACTGGACATTGTGTTGCTGCAGTGCAGAGCAGCTACTTCCTTATTAGCAGTTCATTGCTTTTGGTTCTGTTTTGGTTGGGTACGCTTTCTAACCAAGAGGACCGGACCTAGACCAGAGTTTGTTAAAGGAGGGAAAATGAACTAGTTCCATTTAAATGAAATAAAGCCTGCAGGTGTGAAAGCACCCTTACACTACATTGCAAATCTGCTGCTCTGTAGACCCTGTAGTGGCTGCAAAAGTAACTACTACTATTACTACTAACAACGACAACAACAACAACTATAATTATAATTATAATTATAATAAATGCTTGCTTTAACTTATGTAAAATACTTAACTCAATATCTTTTGTGACTGGTATAATATTGTTTACTGTAATGACTTCTTATTACTGATACATAAAAAAATGACCATTTACTTTTACTGTAAATTGCTAATCCTGTTTAAGACTGCAGGGGTGCTACAGTAAATCCCAACACCAGCACCAGGCTGGCATACAGAGAAACAACAATTCACATCTACAGGGAACTTAGAGTCACCTGTTAACCTGCACGTGTTTGGACTGAGAGAGCAGAGAAAAGACCCTGATAGCCAGCCTGGATCCAAACTGCAGTCCTTTTAGCTGTAAGGTAACAGTTTATCTGGAGTATGTTTAACTATTTCATTAACTCTTGAACTGTATAATCTATTCGCATATTTTATCAGAATATCAACTCTTTTATATCTAACAAAGTCCTCAAATCAGGTGGAAGAGTAAGGCACCTAGAAAACTGCCTTCATCAAAGACACCAAATTTCATATTACTTTTGTAAAAACGAAGCTGTCTGCTGAATGTGTATCATGTTCTTTTAACTTTTCTCTTTCTTGTAAGCTTGCTTGATACTGATTAAAGTACAGTTAAATACATCAATTTAAATTAGAATATATTCTGCAACAACATCAACAGGTTACTGAGGCCATACCCATGATGTCCAAGTAATCCTCAGCCAGAACACTGGGCCCACGGTCGATAGGTTTGCCTGAACCGTTAAACACGCGTCCTGAAAGAGGAAGATTTTTCTTATGAGTCAAGCAGATATCAACGCTGTTATCTGCCAAATAATAACCATTTGGTTTATCTGGATGTTGAATAAAAATGTAATTACTAAGAAACACCAATAAAATACAGTTCATTAGATGACACTTCCAACTATATCTGATCCATTTTATTCTGTGTCAGACTCTAACAGACACAAGTGGCTCTGCTAGCTCTTGTTAAGTCTACAAGTAATATGTACAAGTAATTATAAACTCATGGACAAGATTAATGATACTTAAAAAACAAAAGCAGGTTTACTTTCTACTGCTGTTGAAATATATTTAACCTTGTGCAGTACTGAGATAATCACACCGATTCAGTCAGACAAGACGTGAAAAAAAGGTTTCATTCAGTGTTGTTTTTCCTTCTACCATTTACTGAGTAGATTGGAAATGTAACTAAAATAAGCACATTGAAGCAAAATGTGGTCTAACAGTAATTGGCACACTTTAAAATGTTCTGCTTTGTGTCACAAAGATAGTAGCACGAAAGGGCTACGCTGCGTGTGATACATTAAACCTGAACTGTAGAAGGATTACATATGCCATCATGTTGATCATACCCAGCATGTCTTCTGACACTGGGGTACGCAGGATATCACCAGTAAACTCGCAGGCTGTTTTCTTCGCATCGATGCCTGATGTTCCCTCAAACACCTGACCAAAAAAAACACAATAAGCAATTAGGACTGTGGAAAAACAATGGTCCTGCAACTGTGAGAAAGGTTCAGATAGATGTCACCGTCTTGGGACCAAAGGTAGCCCAAAAGAATATTCTGACGGTGTGAGGAATTTAGGATGACCGTTTAACAGCAATCAAGATTTTTCTACAACCTACAGCTGACAACCTGTCAGGCAACATACTTCATATTTCTTACCTGGACAACTGCTTTGCTACCAATCACCTCCAGGACCTGCCCACTCCTCTTGGTGCCATCTGGCAGGGTCAGATGAACAATCTCTGCATATCTGGGGAACTGGTTCAAACATATTGAACAGAGTTTTACTAAACTATATGTATATTATTAATACAAGAGGCATCTGCTAAGTGGGGGTGTCTGAAAACACAGTTTTTACAGTTGAGTGGTACTCTTGGTAATTCCAGTGCTGTTAATTCGGAAAAATTGATTTGCTGAATAATCAAACTTGAATAAGTTATTAATTAATAGTGTTGCACCCTTATCTAAATGTAATAGCAATGTCATCCTCTACGATTACATAACCACAAAAGGTTGCATTTTAAATACATAAATATGTACATATGTGAAAGTCTCTGTACAAACAGCAGAGCATGTAGTCACATGACCGTCCACTGAGTAGAGGTGCCAATTTAGCTCCTGTGTTGCTACATTTAGCGATTTCAAAAAGCAACTAGCATCATAGCAACGTTTCGTCCAGGCACTTACTACTTTAAATGAGATGAGGTGCTAAAATTTGTCAGTGAATGTCTCTCTCCTGTAGCTGTCACTCCTTCACTGTCAGAGTTCTGTGTGTGTGGGAGCAGCAGCCTGAATGAATGTCAATAGACTGAAAGAATCTATATTTTATCTGTGAAAACTTCTCCTTCGATTTACTTAAACTTAGCTTAAAAGATAAATGTAACTATAGTATGGAAGTTTAATCAAAAATTCTACTAAATTCTGTATGTTTTCCCAAA
>OMLM01000502.1:33159-44952 GCA_900302695.1 Helostoma temminkii
AAAAGGAAAAAAAAAAAAAAAAAAGACCATGAAATCTCCCATGTGTTTCTGCACTACTGCACATATCTAATCACCACTACTGCTCTTACTGTATCATACTCTTGTTACGTCCCAAGGTCTGAGTGAAGTTAATCAGTAGAACAGGGAATTTCTTACACATGGAAAAAAACAAAAACAAAAAAATAAATAAAACACACACCCACACCCACACACCCATACACACACACACACACTTACTTCCACTTATTAAATGACCAAACACTTACTAAATGACCCAACAATTTTTAGGATGAGGAATGCCTAGGATTAAATGATGAGCAGTCAGGAAAACAAATATGCTGCTCACGTGGATGGGTTTCTGTTCGTGTAACAGACAGAAATGGTGTCAAATCCTTTGCCTACATTTTAATGTTCTTTCATGAGAAGAATGGCAAACGCCCACAGGAGAGCCTTTTTCCCACTGACAAGCTAGCTGCTTAAGCCTAATTAGAATGGGGATTATAGAACTGTTACAAAAATAACATTGATTTTATAGAAATTACTTTCATAGTGACAGATGAGACATTTGTTTATCGTGACTACATTATTACCATTAATTAAATCTTTACAAAGAAGTATGGTGCCGTGCTCCATGTCTTTTCATAGCACTAAATGACAGAATGCACTACTAAAACAAAGACAAGCCATTTCGTGGGCTAATAGCTTTTGTCGCATTTGACATGAGAGAGACAAAGGCCTCTTAAAAGAAAAGACTTGGTCTGATGAGAAATCTCTTTATTTGTTTATTTTCATGCTCTGTCTTGGAGTGGCTTTTCAATAGCTGCCTCTCTTAGAGCTCTGTCAAGTCAAAAGGGTGGTGAAAACCCATCTCAACATTGTGATCTTATAGACTGATGCCCGGCTATACCGAACATCCTCTCATTTCCTACAATCCCTACTAATATTAGAGTTTGCTTTAACCTAACTGGAACATCATTCTGAGGCTGTTTGTCATCTGTAACTGTTGAATCGTCATACTAACACAATAAGATGTGTGTCATGATACCATCTGACAATGACTATGAGATATTAAGATATACTATGTGTGCAAGCTATTCTCATTATCTTAGTTATAATACCCTCAAGTTCCTCCTGTTCACTGCATTACAATCTTTTCACACATGGAAATCACTCGGCTTGTAATGTCTTCTGTGGCTCTGGAGAAGGATTGTCAAGTCCAATTAGCACCGTGCAATATCTTGTAACTTCTTTCTTACTGAGTCAAACATAAGGAGAGTCCCAGAAGAACTCACAAGTAGGATCAGGAACAGAAACATGATGACAAATTAAAACTGAAAATGGAAAGTAACTTCAGTAAAAAACTGGACATGCTGCACATAAGTGCATGCGCATAACATATGCTGCCAAAACCCCACTACTATGAGCTGAGAGGTGCTGTGACTGATTTTTAAATGAAGTCCACCTAGAGACCAACTATAACTGAAGCAAAAGCAGGTGTCCTGCAGACATCTAATTAACATCATTATTCCAACACGCTTGACAGTTAACATACTGTGTGTAGCAAGTAGTGGTCATGTCTATAAAATGACACTAAAGTGAAAATTCCACAGACCTCTGTCCCTCTCATTGGTTCAGGGAAGGAGCCATGTTAGCATAGTGAAACATTTCCCCTGCAACCATTATTGTACTGGTATCCATCCCCAATCTGCCAATGCCACCAGGAGAGGCTTAAAGATTTCAACACATGTTGTAAATGCAGCACCTGCAGTATTTGAGGCACACATAAAAAGTTTTTGTTACTTGAGATTATCATTTGGCTCCAAATTGCTGCCTCATCATCCGAATGGAGCACTGCTTCTGGTAATGTGTTTGATGAAAGGAAAAAAGGCCAGCCATTCTGCTCCAACAAAATTAGAGAATTTCAGAAGTAAAATGGTTAGATGTTTTTAGGACAAGGGTTTTATCACATGTTGCATCCTCTCCGCTTAGCTCTCAGATGGTCCAAGCTCCATTAAGTCATTTCCTTCGAGTTTGCTAAAAGCCTTTTAGTCAATGCTTGCCTCTCTGACATGTGCACAAAGGAAAAACCATCACCTTGCTGGCTTCATGACTCAGACTGCGTTCGACAGCATAATCAAAGTCACAGTAAAGGCTCAACATCAGGCTCACAGAACCAAACTACAACATTTATGAAACTCCATGTGTTGATTCAAATCATGTTATTGACACATACAAAAAAAATAAAAAATTGGGCCACCACATGAATACAACTACTTACTGAGATCAGTAGGGTAGATTAGTACAGGCGGAGAATGTCTTTGTTTATTCAGTAAGAAAACAATGAAACTCACAGAATATTGTTTAACCATGAAATTAGATTTACACTGCATATGAAAAAAGTGTATACAAAGTCAAACCAATTTAATCTCCTAAGCATGTTCTACTATAAAGTTGTAAATTGACTTAGTACAGGTAGAACACGGAAAAATAGTGTGAAAAGGATCTGACTGGCAAAAAGTAATTTTAACACTGAATTACGGTGAACCAATTATAAAATATAAATACACTGCTCACTTTTTCTATTCACTTAATTTTAGAATTAGTGGATTTATAACCTTCCATCCCTTTATCTACCATAATCTAAGAGTACAATACCTGAAAAATAATTTGATCACAAATGTTAACAACATTCCATTATTGTTTTTATATTTAGAGTTTATATTTTAATCTTTGAGCCAAACTATCCATTTTACACAAGTTTCAGCTTTCCTGCTTTCCAATTAAAGAATCCTTTATGAATCCAGACATTACATGAGGTGACATGTTTCTTCATTCTGTTTATCCGTAAATACCTCCATCCCTTCCACTGTGTCTTGAGGTCATTGGTCATATTGTTAAATTAAATCACAGTTTTGTCTTTATCTGTTCAGCTTCCACACAGTAAAACAAAGAACAAACCCTCTGTCTCTGGCTCGGCAGTGTCTGGACTGAAACATTCTGGTCTGTTGTAAATATGTAAGTGACCTTTGCTGTAAAGTCAGGAGATGGTGATAAATACCACAACATAGACAAGTAACATCAACTAAACTGTGTGCATGAGCAGTGACCTATGACTTACAGGAAGTGATCTCCAGGGACTGTTAAGCTGTTTACAGATAAACTGCTGTGCCCATATTTTTCAGAAGTACCCAGTGTAACAGTGAGTGTTTTTATGGTTTTCACACAACGGAAGTCTACGGTACAGATAAATAACATACATCAGGTTTTGCACTGACAGTTACAAACACTTCAATGCACTGGTCTAATGCATCAGTCAACTCTGAACCAATAATACTGTGGTTTGTCTATTATAATAGCAAAACTTTTTTGTATTTTCTGTACTATTCCCTCAGTAGACCTTGCTACCATCACTACCAAATGAACAAGTGTGCCTATTAATTTCAGACGCATCTTCCTTTCCATCAGCACAGCCACTGGTCACCGCTGCTGGCTGAACCGCTCATGTGATCGAGTCACATGACAGATCATCCATCTGTCACCAGTCTGTTTTTCAACATATTGGAGATTCCGAAATTTCCAAGCAGGTTATTTGTTATAGAGCCACGCAGGAACTTTACTGCAATAAGGTCGCTCTTACGGCAGTAGAACTAACGTTAGTCGGTTCAATCACAACTCACCGTTTAAAAAACACGGCGTCTCATTCATTTGGGTCGCTAGCACTCAGTCACCTGACTGCAGCGCTAGCTAATCCACTAACGCTAGTGACATTTAGCTTTGACAGATTGTAGAAATGCGATAACGCAGTGAATCTAAACCAATATGAAATTGATACACGTCTAATATTTACACCACACTTGCTTATACTACACTTGTTTGTTAATGTTTAACTACAAATCGTTACATGCAGCTAACGCTGAATGGCTAACAGCTATTTTACTTCGGATTTACCACTGTTAGCTGAAGCTAACTAGCATACTAGCTTAACAGTAACTGGTTCGCCATAAATGATATCAAGTGTAGCTACTTCTAAATGCATAACGTTATATGTACTGTAAAACTGTAATGACAACTGTACAACTACAACTCGCATTGAATTACCAATGTAAAAATTGCTAGTTTGTTCATAATTGTAAGCACCACAAACCATTATGCTGTATTCTTGTTCACTAAGAATATCCATAATTAGGTTACAAGAAGTTGTGAGTTATGAATTTATCAGCAAAATCACTTCTCCTAGCACTAAAATTCAAGTATTCTAATTCAGGAAGTTACGAAAATGATATGGTCATCTGACTCTAGGGTCCTTGATCCTGCCCCATCTTAACGTGCTAATGCAAAGTATTAAATGTCCTGGAGCTTTTCTAAACCGTATTTTTCTAATTAAATAAATGCATTTCTACTTGAAGCTGATATTAATTATATATTCTAAGAGAAACATCGTCATTTGAATGTCACAACCTTGCTAGCTACTAGCTAAGTTACCTCCAGCAGCCTGCTAACGTTAACGTTCAGTACATAGGTTAGCTTACTTAGCCTGGGCTGAGAGATGTAATTTCTGGTCACAGCCTGGGTGTGTGTCCTTGCAGCTGCTGCCAAACCGTTGACGTCCATCGCTCTGTTTGCCACCAATGTTGCCATCGTCGGATAACTACAACTGAGACAGTTAACGTTGGTCGTTGTCTTTGCTAACTGCTGAATAACATAAATGACAGTCCAGCGCTGGTCATATGACACTGAGGAACCGGATGTTTGAAGGAGAAGTGATGGAGTCGCACGGGGAGCGCGCATGACGTGTGCGCACGTCCATGTTTAGGTGAGTGGAGCTGTGGGATATGACTTTTTAAACAAGAGTCAGTGTTCCACGTTAGTTATTATTAAAAAAGTAGTATTATTAGTTATTAACAAACATATTTGTTTCATATAAAATGTTTCTACCGTAAATAGGCTTTTTTATTTGTCATGGAAAAGCACAGTAGGATTGTAATTTCCCCAACTGGATAAATAAAGTCATAATATCATTATTATTATTGTTGTTGCTGTTGTTGTTGCTATTAATAATAACAGCAGTAGTAGTAGTAAAAGTACTAATAATACAACAAAGTTCTTTGAATCTTGAATCTGAATAAACTTTATCCTGCACCACTGATATTATCAGTAACAATGATGACTATTCCATCCAGGGGTCCCAATAAGCCATGAAACCGTGGTTTCATATTACATTTGTTTTACTGAAGCCTATGAACATGAGCTTTTCCTGCTGGGACCTGTCTAAATTCATAATTGGCATTTAGAAAAATCACTGCAGTACTTAAAAGGGAAAAAGCAGTTAGCAGAGAATTAGTGACAGAGATGTTATGATATGCAACAAAGGCCCTGAGCTGGGATAACATACACTGTAGGTGGGTGGTCGCATTCTTTCTGTTACTAGTTATTTGTGTCTTACTTTCATATTACAGTATATAAATACTGCACTGAAAGCAAAAAGATGATTCAAGTAACTAGTTACAGCTTAAAAGTCAACTGGGAAACACATGTAGGCTACAGTGTGTGGTGTTGAATGATCATGTGGTTGCTCATACTACAGAGGCTACAGTCTTGGCCAACCTGCTCCACCAGAGCTCCTCCAGATGACACAAGCTGCTATCAGACTATTGGACGTACACTGGAACCCCATGTAGACATTATCTGGATGAGCTGCATGTGAGAGTCAGACGGCCCAGAGGTTACCCCGACTTTGTCTTGTGAGCCCCCTACTACGAAGTCAAGGTATGTCAGAATGTGATCCCCGCTGTGCCATGTCATGCTTCCTGATTGGTCTATGCAGGCCCACCCATCACTGACTGAAATCAGTTTCTTCATGCATTTGACTCTGTATCTTTCCCACTATAGGCTACATGTGTTAAAGTATAACATCGTTCAGTGTCTGAGTTCATACACTATGTGAAATCAGCTATAGTCTGAACTGTCATCAGCTAGAAGCAGAGATATATTGTAAGGGAGTTTTAATATCATTCATACACAGGTATTCACCAAACTGGAACCACAGGAAGCAAGTTGGAAATCAGTAAAGTTTCTTTTTAACATTTTTTATCTTTAGACTCAAATTTTTCAACAAGGATATTTGTTCACACATATTACCTTTATCTGGCAGAGACTCCCAGCTGAGCGACAGATTACTAAATAAACTTTTATAATTAATAGCATTATTCAACTGTATACTGTAAGTATGTTATAACAACTAATAGTATTATTTATGACAGACATTTCTGACTAGTAATAAATATATTACAAAATCAGGTTAGTTGGAAGTCATGGAATTCAGTCACCTGACATATCTTTAGCTGATCCAATAGCATAGCTGTAACTATACAGATTTTTACAATGGCTCATTTTACTGTAAAAACTAACTAATATTATAATGACTGGAATGAAAAATTTCATTAATTCCACACATTCCACAGTTTTTTTTGTTTTCCTCTTATGCGTTGCTTTAAAAATGAACATATCTGTAGGAATGTGCTCCCTCTCCTGCATGTGTGTAGGAAAAGCAGCTTAGCACAGAGAGAAACAGGATGACCAGCTTACTGGAAATGGTTAATGCTGCTCTTGTGGAACTAATGGTGTTTATAGTGGAAATTTACAGTAATGATGTTCCAAGTCCAGCTACAATAGTGACAGTGACATTATTCATGAGATGCATAAACTCTTGCTGAAATGTTTCTACAACATGATTTGTTCGAGGAACTGGATACCTTTAATGTATACATGTTCTGTCTGTATGTCTCCTACTCGCTCACACACATACACACACATTCACAACACAATGTACTGGTGAGTGAACTATTGAGTGACAGGTAAAATGACATGACTGCCCACATTTTCCCCTTAAAACTCTTGCTTTGGTGTTTTCTCATTTGTGCAGCTCTGATCCATTCTCATTTGACGCAGCGTGTTCTGCACAATAGCTTCTAAGCGACTGTTTGAAGATGATTTTGAACTATGAACCCTGCACAACCATCACACTGGCAGTCACACATCACATACAGACACGCACAGCTCTCTGATGGTGAAAAAAAAGCACTACAGAGTGAAGTGGTAAGCACTGCCATGGTGAGGCTGACTGCAGCCCCTAGAGAGCTCATCCAAATGTTTCAGGCCGCATGCAAAAAATAGCAAATTAATGCAAGTGAAGGGCTTCTCCCTACAGGAGCGGTGCCCTCATTTTAGAAACACCAGTTTTTCCCCTGAGACTTTTTTGATGAGCTCAATGGGAATGATTTCCTTAGAATACCACAGATCCATCCAGGCAAATTAGATCATAATATTAATTTTGTATATCTGCTTCAAACAGTGTTATGTACTGTTAAATTCAGCCCATTAGCAATTGGAAGTACATTCATGAGCACACACGCACAGTATATGCAGTACCAGCCTTCGCTGCCGTTGCTGCAGGTAGAACGTCCTTTGTTCAGCACAGATGAGAGTGATGGTGGAAGGTTGTATACAGTACATCAGAGGTCACACAGTCCTTTCTTAATATTAACGCGGCACAAATCCTTGCAAATAGGCACAATCATCAATAGTCAAACACCCAACTGTGCAGTTCCCCTCAGCTCTGCAGAGCTTTTCAACTCTGTGTTTTGAATTACAGGTGCTGTTCCTGGTTATTGTGATGTTTGTTAAAAAGGAACACTTTGCTTGTTCAAACACTGGGTCCATGTCACTCTGCAAAACAGACTGACTCCTCTCAGAGCAGCTCATTATTGGGATGCTGGATTCCTCCACTTGTTCACTAAAACACTGTTTGGGCATAGGTTGAGAGGAGGAGCTAAAACGTTATAATGTATTCATATGGAGTGTCATAAGAGTGAGTCGTGAAACTCAGAACTGAGTTAACAGTTTAGCACTTTGGGTTCCCTTATTCTGAAGTCAACAGCTTTTTGGGTAGATGCTTGAAACAAGGTCTGTGGTTAACACCTGGTCAAGAGATTCAACAGTGGATTTTTAAGTCCCTTACTTGTCTTACAAAATGTGGATAGGTGGATAAATGATGCTTGTGTGGTTTCAGAACATTATATATCACCACAGCCATTATTTATACTTTTTTGATCATCTTTGAAAAAATGACCATAGCAACTTATTCATTCCTTCTGATAGCGTGAGAAATAGGAAACTAAAAGGAGCCATCATGTGCACAGATCTATATAATGTTAGCTTTTTAAGTCAGCTGTTTTGTTAGTCAGTGGATTTTAGATTTAGTTAATTTATTAAGAAATAGTGGTGGACACAGACCGTTACTGAATCCGAGATGCTTCTTATTAATGCTAGTGCAACAGATCACCTGCTACAATGACTTTGTGTATAAGAGATATTTTGGGCAGCAGAGGAAACAGTTTTATCATGAGCTATGCTACAATGTAAATGTATTGTTTACATTATAAACAATAATATCATTTTTTGTTTTATTCATTGGCAAAAAGTTTTGTTTTTCATTTACAAATGACTGAATTCATTTAGTTTATCTTGTTTGTTTGTTTGTTTCAGATAGAGAGTGATTATTAGCCCTTATTGGACTCCAAATGTTAACATGTAACATGAGTATTTGATAGATTGATAGTGCTCCATTCCAGTATATTAGCAGTTTGGTAGGATGGTCAGGCCACTGCGATTATCATTAAGTCTGAATCTTTAAGAGTTTTATTGAAGGTTCTGTGAAGTATCTGGACAGCAATTTTTAAATTATGCATAGACTGGAATCTTATAGACTGAATGGTCTATTGAATGTTCTGTTGAAAACAGCTTATCATATATTATTAAAGCATACTAGTGCAACAGGTTTAGACTGCAGGAAAAACTAATTTGTCTTTAAATCTGTTTTTAAATTTAAAATCTGTGCTTTGATGTTTTATTCCTGAAGAGATTGGTTAAAGGTTACATTCTTGCTTCCTTTCAGTTTTTCATTTGCAAGTGAACAGTTGAATTAAAGCAATGAAACACTCTGTTGTGCAGACCCAGAGCTTTTGCAGCCACGCTGCTTCATCTGGTATGACCAGCGCAAATAGCTAAAACACACGTTGTTAATATTAAATAATCATAATCCTAAAGTGTTCATACTGAGATGTATGTAAGTATTGTTGCATAGTGTTTTAATATTGATTTAATAATATTTCGCAATGGGGCAGCACTGAGTGGCAGTGTCACCTTACAGCAAGAAACCCCAGAGCATAGTGGCCAAACCCAAGTCAAACCCAACAAGTATATTGTTTTTATCTCTGAACCAGATTCAAACATGACACAGTTGAGTGTGGTGCTTTTTTTTCTAGTATGGAGCCTGTGACTGTGGCTCATTTGTGACTCTGAGGAAGACCTACTGGTTGAAACACCACTCTCCCCTGACCACATGAGAGCTTCAGCTATTTATTTCCTTACGAACAATAAGTATATTCTAGTATACTATTAGTATACTCTCTTTAAACTAAAAATGAGCAAGTATATTTTCAGTATTCTTCTTATGTACTTATTACAGGTAAACTAAAAAATGGGCCAATTTAGTCCTAAGAAGTATTAAAATAGTATACTAGCAAGTATACTAGAAGTACATAGAAGTATACTTACTATACTTAGAGTAAGTGTGAAGTATACCTAATAAAATAAACTTTAAGTATGCTGCTTTTTGTTGTCACATTATGAACCTCAGTTACACCCTACCCATTTACCTACCTGACAGAACCCAGTTCAAACAGGATTTCAAAATGTCTGCCTAAACCCTTGGAGACTGACTCTTTTGTGAATATTGACTCTACTCACTCCTCTACCCCATAAAACATAATGGATTGTTGGACTTCACATATATTAATGTCATCACACCATGTGCAGTCTTTCCAAAACCTCCAAACTATAACAAGGCTAACACACAGCAGTGTTAGAAAAGCTTAACTAGCAGTGTATAACACTGCATCACCTGGTGCTAAATGACCTACAAATGTTTTGTGAGTCATTACAAGGGAAGTGAGCAACATGTAATGAGATATTAGTGTTAAAAGTAGACACTGACATTCGGTATAAAAATCTGTGAGCTGACAGTCTGAAGTCTTTATTGTCGTATTTGGAGACTTTTTGTAAGTGTGTTGTCTTAAACACTGGCCCATTGACAGTGTAATGTTGGTAGTGTAGTGTTAAGTTGCTTTACTGAAAGGATATCTTGTTCTGAGATGAGAGGAGAGCAACAGGCTTTGTCAGTTTCAGGTAGTCTAAATAGAAAAGTTGGTATTAGAAACAAATATTATGCTGGTCAGGTCTGCTTATATGTTGGCTAACAAACAATTTCCATGTTAGTTCATGGGTACAGGAAGATACAGTGTTTACGATTTGACCTTAAATGTTTATACTGTGAAAGGTCAACATGTCCTCATACATGAGAATAGAGTCATTTCTGTTCTCCCTCTCTCTCTCTCTGTATATGTACATTAATATGCAGTGTCCTGCAGCATTTAGTCCTACAAGGTGAAGGTAGGAGGGAAAAAGTAACAAAGGAAAAGAAAAACAGCAGGACACTAGTGAGTCACTAATGGTGGAAAGATCTTAAAATGACTTAAGATACATTAGGAAGCATGTAAACAAAGCTTCTCTAGTTTCATGCAGCTGGTCTTACTAACCTCTGTTTCAGTGGGGTGATCCACTGGATGAAGCTAAATGCTTTTAGTGTGCTCCATAGATTTATTTTTCTAACAATTGTAATAATTGTCAAATTTGAGTGTTTACATGAATGAGCAAGGTTATTTGTCTAGGTTTAGTTCAATGCCATCAAAATGTAGCATTAGTACGTAAAAAGCATTTAAATATATCAGTGAAGCCATTTGTCAATGTATTTCATTAGAAAAATGTGTATTTGATATATTTAGCATAGTCAGGTCACTGATCTTACACTAATGAGTTGAGCCTTCAGATTGCACCACTGCAACAAAACCCTGCACGCTTCAAATATGTATAGGCTCAGCTTTATGCAGAGACAATCATGGTCATCTTCATTCCAGGGGAAACTGAAGCAGAGTCAGTTTTCTCTGGAATTCAAAGCAAAGTTCAACTCTACGCTCTCGCTTTCTCAATTCTTGTATGTGTTGCATGAATTAACAGGAAAAAGACTTGTAAAAATCAAATCGCTGCCATTGTTGGTGATACATCACAGAGCACTCGGCCAAAGCTACAGCTTCAGCAGAGCCCAGCTACAGACCACTGCTTTGTATCTGTCTGTGTGAACGCACCGCTGTGCAAAGTGTTTGGAGACACAGGAGTTTTATAGAAGTTGTACCCTTGCTTTCATGGGGGGTTCTCTCTCCTCACTCCTTTGATTACTTAATGGGATTAATTACTCAGTGAGGAACCGGAGTGACTGAGCTGTGCAGGTTTTTCACAGGCCTTGTGTGCCTGTAAATTCCTCTAAATTTGTTGCAGTGCAAAGCTTGAAGTTGCTGGATCAATGTGCTATAAGAGGGTCACTTCTTTAGTCAGGCTTGTCAGCATGTTAATCCCGCATCCACTGTATGGCACAAAAAGGACAAGGCCAAAAAGCAGATACTAAAAACAAGACAGGATGTAGCCTTTCTTTTACCTCCTAAGACCTGAGCTTAGAGACGGGACCATGTGATGGAACAAAATGTGTTGGTGGTCTGCAGCATTGACAGTCCTGCGCCTACACGCAGACATCCATGCTCCCCCTCTGATACCCCCCACTTACAGAAAACCTCTCCGACCTTCTTTCTAATTAGACTTTGGGGTGAAGAGAGAGAAAGGGTT
>OMLM01000504.1:32230-50302 GCA_900302695.1 Helostoma temminkii
AAATACAAGTCCTAAATACTACACTATGTAAGATAATACTACACTGATATACTGTTCAAAAGTATAATTCAGAAGTGTGTGTGTGTGTGTGTGTGTGTGTGTGTGTGTGTGTATGTGTGTGTGTGTGTGTGTGTGTGTGTGTGTGTTGTATAAAACGTAAGTATAAAACGGCTGCTTGTGGGTTAAGAATACATTTTAAGACTACATAATGTCTTAAAGTATAGCTACCTCATGGATAAGGCACTTGTCGAGGAGTTGTAGGTAAGAGCTGATGTTGTCCTCGTCTGACCTTGATACCAGTAGCTGGGTACAAACTGAGAAAGGGGTAGATGGTACAAATATTAAAATGAAACAGAAGCCGATCTCAGTCCATAAAACAATCTCAAATGAGTACTGGTGCATACAGCTCTCACCTTTGCCCATGACACGAGTGAACTGGCCCGGCAGATCACCTTCAGCGATGACGCTTGCTCCCGACTCTGCTTCCCCGCCGCCTACCCCAGTTAGGTGAGAGCCAGGTGCTGCACTCTTGCTCTCATGGCTCAGCAGGGGGCGCTGCAGTGAGTCCTCCTCACCTCCACTGAAAGCCTTGATAGGCGTCATAATCATCTGGTGGAGCTCCTGCAGTGGGCCACGCAGATTACTGCCCTCCAAGACATCCTGGAGAAATAAATGAAGGATAATGCAGGAGGGAAGATGCAGAGACCAAGAGGAGCACATCAGATAGATCTGAACAGATCATATAATAACACATCAGACAGATGGAAAAAAATTAGTGACAGGCTAAGAGGGAGGGATCCATAACTGGACTGCTATGTGACAGAACAGATAATAAAATAACAAGAAAAAATACATACATCTAGTTTTCCTTCACTACTTTTGTCCGTGTGCATCATATCAGCCTTTCTGCCACCCTTCACAGAGCAATGCTGTACATAAGTGTGTAAACCAAAAATACCAAGCAACAGGTGTCTTGTTTCCCTAGCACTACCAAAGCAGCAGTAGCAAATTTTAAAATGAAGTGTTGATGAAAAGGTTAAGCCTGAATTTAGCTGGCCCAAGACGTTCTTCCTGTGGTGTGCCCTTGAGTGTGATTGTCTTGCTTCAAAGACAGACAAGGGGTGGGGGAGTCAGATGGGTTTAAATTCAGAACCCGAAGCTCTCCTTCTAGTGTTAAATGTTCCCCTAGCTGCTAACACAGATATGCAACAGGGACTGAAAGGGACACTATATGGGGATACAGACACAGACACACACACATTTGACACTGAGTGCCTACTCCTAAGCTAAGCTATACTCCTAAGTTTATCCAAGACCTAATTCTAACCATAAACATAGCCTTAACCCCAAAATGCTCTTTGAACTTGTGTGGACTGGCTAAAATGTCCTTGCATGTACACTTGCACACATAGGAGAAGAGGTAGTGCCCTGTGATAATCACTAAAGTTAAATGCTCAAACACAAATACTAAAGATTAGACTTACACATTCAAAAAATATCAGGAAAGACAAGAAAACCTGAGTGTTTTTGCATTAAGATGAAAAGGAAGATGACAGGGAGATGTTATATACAGTTATTCTGACCTTTTCCAGGCTGCGCAGTAGGTTCTGCCTCTCTTTGAGCTTCTGAATGCTGATAACAATCTTGTGTCTTGCTCCTTTAGTGACCTTCTGTTGGTATAAAGAGTTTTGTTTTAAATAAGTTGGTCATTGGTGATGTTTTTTTTGTTTTGGGCACAGAAATAGGAGTTCATCATCTGTCTGCTGTTTGGCATCCACCTTCACCTGGTCTGCTCTGTGCACACCAGAAAGGCATCATCTTACATGACACACACTGCCTGAACACAGGTACTGCCTAAATAGAACAACTGGTCATCTCTTTAAGTGTAGATTACGAGCAAACTGCACACAGACAGAGAACAGGTTGTCACATTCACATAAGCAGATATTAATTTGACCAAATTGCCTTTTGTGGTTATATAACTGCATAGGTTGACATTGTGACTGTGATTGCGTTTAGATTGACTGTGCACCACTATAAAATACCAACAGGAAGAGGACAATTCCTCCAATACTTTCAGTGATCCCTCAGATAGCACATGGGTGTTTCCTTTACAGGTAGAATGTGTTAACCTGACACTATTGCTGTGCACTCCACTAATGCCTTTTTGTATATTCTATGTTCTTGTTTAAAAATCAATATAAATATTGTTTAGAAATGGGCAGCATTAATAGAAAGCATACTGCAAAAACCTGAAGTTTAAAATTTAAAGACCCCCTGTAGTCATTTTTTTGCATTTATATGGCTCTTGGGTCAATGCAGACATAAACTAAGCAGATTAGCAGTGGACCCTCTACATTTTCACATTTTCCTGTTTGATAGAATACAGCACCAGAATTGTCCAGTCTGGATTTTACCCCATGGCAACGTACAAAAGAGGGACCATCATATATAGGGCCAATCACCGTCCACCACAGCCTCTGCCAATTGCTTATTGTCCATGACTGTTTTCTTCCTACAGTAGATATTTATTTTCAAATAGCAGGAAATAGCAGAAGCAGTGTGCAGTGGACAGTGCTCACTGATGAATGTATGGATGAACTCAGAAGGCTCATTCCTATTTTCTCAGGATTTTAAGAAACAATGGATTTCTGGACAGGTCCACACAGAAGTGGACAAAGAGGGACGTCGCTTTACTATATAAGTGAGGACAATGGCCGAGGTGGGCTCTGTACAGATTTATAGTATAGTTGTTTTTAGTATTTTGTTTTTCATTGGGTCAGCTGGGAACTGTGTGTGTGTGTGTGTGTGCACACGATTTGTGGAAACAGGAAAAGATTTCACTGGTTACATAGCAGAACTGTCTGGGGCTGACTAGAGGATATGTTTAAATCAAATCAGTGATGTTCAATACTACATCCATACACAGAGTTTTCTGTGTTCTTGGCAGTTTGTACAAGTTTGACTTTTTGTAGATGGACACCAGCTTCGTGTAACCCCTTGGATGTACGTCAGCAAACAGGAGGGGAGGAGGGAGCGCAGCTCAAAACCAGTTGTACCAGAGACAGGCTATGAGCACAAAATATCAGCCAGAAACAAGGATCTGCATGGAAATTCTGGGGGCACCATGGACCTGTTATTTAACCCCCAAAAGAGGTAGAATATGATACCTTTAAAACTGTATGTGCATACAAACCTGTGCCTCTAGCTGCTCTTCAGTCAGTGACATCATCTCATCATAGGTCATTGTGGAGAAGAGCGTGGCATACTTATGGAGCCGGAGACTCTTCAGCCAAGCAGGAACATCTGTGGGTCAGGAAACACACGGACACTGAGCTCAGATTTTGAGAGTGATGTTTTTTTACGTGGATGTTGTCTGTAGAGGTGGACCTAATGCAGTGTCCTTCACGCTGGCTGATCATTCATTAAAACTATTTCCACAGGTAAACCAGGCCAAATTTCAGAAAGCTGTGGTGTTCAGAAGTTACTTTATAACCATCTTCTTCTTTTTTTTTTTGAGAACCCTTATAGTTTTTTTTTGGACAGGCTGCCCCTTTGAGGCGCCAAGAGTCAGGGGTTTCGGTGGCTTGTCCAAGGACGCCTCAGCATGTAGCCAGGACGGGGAATCGAACCTGCAAACCTTGCAATCAGTCTTAAGCTGAAATCATGGGTTATTCACTGCATTCTGCAGTCCATTTTCTCTATGTAGTCTAACAAACACGCTTACTTGAAATTTTGATAAGTCAACACTGTGTAACAATTTAGGAATCAAGAACTTGGTACCACACACAGCTAGTACCACTGTGGCAGCAAAAGGTAACTGAAAACAGTCGTAAAATCCACCTAAAAATTACACAACCAAATCATAGTGTCAGCTTATTCTCTTTATTCTGTGTTCTACCTTAACTGGAAGACAAATAAACGTTTTTGTAAAAGAAAGTTACCATATGAAAGGTTTACCACTTTACAGCATGCAGTGATACAGTGTCTCACGGAAAGGTTAAAGGGGTCAGCAGCCTCTCCTGACAGACTGCTCCGACTGGATCAACAGCTTGACAAACCCTCTATGTAAAGGATAGTAAAGCAGTTTCCACTGAACTGGTCATGTCTCCCTCCTTCTTGTAAAATCTGTTTTCAAAGAAAAACTAAGGACTGTGTATTCACTGAAGAACACTTGGCACTTTCCTCAAAGAAAGTAGGTAATTTGTTGCTTAATTCTAAGGAATTAAGTCACTAAATTTATCTTTGCAAGTGGAGCTTTGTGGTACAGGTGGGAGGATAAGTGAAGTCTTACACATCAAAGTCTATATCCAAAAATATTTCTTGATATTTAGTATATTATTAATTATGCTTGTATGTATATATGTATTATTAAAGACCCTCCGAGCAGCACATGGATTTAAACTGGCACTAAAACCCCAAGAAATTACACATTAATCAAAATTCACATTAATGTGGGTAAAGAAATAAAATGAAAAAATGCATCTGCACTTATCTATAAAAAATATGATTCCTACAACATCTGCTGTCTGAATCTGAATTAAACAGTATGAAAACCTTCTCCTTCAGTTCATAAACTTTTGCAGCCATCTGAAGGGATCAAGACACACATGCTGATAAAACTGCAGTCTCAGTGAAGTGCTCAATCAGAGTGTAGTGGCATTAAAGATGGCCGTCCACTGTTCACCGTGTTCACTGTTAAGGCATTTTCAGGTAGGACGCGATCGGCACGCTGCGCTGAAAATCCCATTCGTTTCTATGCGTTTGCTCAGCGCAAGAGCACATCAGTGTTTCGTTGAGCTGAGCGCAGCGCAAGGCCACCCTTGTCAACTTGACGCATCCAATCACAGAGAACCAGACACCTCTGCGCAGATGGGTGTGTAGAAAAGTGGAAAGGTGGTCCTCATTTTTGTGATCTCCGGTGCTGATCTCCTCAATAAGCTGTCAAATTGTTCACGACTCAGCCCGAAGTACACCTGAAAACGGTTAGGCTACAGCTGCAGCTACTGAATGCACCTACAATCACAGAGTTCCATGTCATTGTTTTAGGTTTTAATAGACCAACACCCTCTTTATTGCCACAGTACGTCTCCTTCTCCTTATCGGCAGAGTTAAAGCTGATTTACAAACAAATAAATATATGATATGCTCCTTGAAATAAACCAGCTACTGCTACTACCTACTAATCACTTCCTGTATTTTTTTGTTGCCTAGTAACTCGCGCCTACGGTTTGTGCATCTGTGTTCTCCCCCCCGCCACTGTGCCTAACCTCCTCGCGTCCAATCTGAAAAGGCCTTTATACTCACTTTCACCTTGCCCTTTTGAACTTTGAGCACCTACATGAAACAAAATAGTCTGTGTGGTTAAAAGAGCCCTCAGAGTAAACTGCAATGCCCCCTACACTTCTGTTTAAAAAAAAAATCTTTCCTACTCACCCCTCATCCCACTGCCCTCCTCATGGAAGGAACTGCGATGCAAACTAGAACCTCCACATAAACCAGCCTCCTCCAGATGCTCACTGCCTCCACTGCCTGAGGAGGCAATGCTGCTCTGGGGTGAGAGAGGTGCATGGTCTGGAGCTGGGCCTCTAGCAGACCGTAGGTCCTCCTGGGACAGCCAGACATGGCCCAGAGGCTGGTTGCTGGGCCCGCTCATCGGAGGTGTGAGGGACACAGATCGCTTCAGGGGACTGTGCTGCTGGCTACCCCCTCCACTTGTCAGTACTGCAAGACAATAATTACTAATTAGGTAGGTGCAGGCTGTTAGATCTGTCAGGAGAACTCCTCTTGAACAAACTCCTGACATGACAGAGAGTACCTTGAAACAGTATCTTAAATTAGACAATTACAGTTACAATGGCACCTGTCAAGGTGGGATACAGTATGTATGCAGAGGCCAGTTCCTTCCAAATGTGGTCCAAGTGACAGAGTCATATGCACCCGAGGCTCTCTGATATGTATTGGGGGATGAGGGGTATCCCGTCTATTCCGAACCCATAGAAGCACAAATGCTGAAAAATGTAATGTTAGCTATCATCAACAGCTGTCAGAGCACACACTGCACTGCAGCTTGCTGTGTATAGGGCTGTATAGCCACTGATCGGTCAGATGTATTTCTGTGTTAACTCAAGCAACCTGAAGGAGACAAAAAATAAAACGGGAGTTCTCCCAATATGTTCTTTGCCTGCATTTGTTAAAAATCTGTTTGTTTTGATATCACCAATGAGTAATGCTCATTTTGTCTTATTTCTAAAAACTCTCCCTCACTTGAATACTACATTTCACCACTTTCTTTTCACTTTTCCTTTCTGTGCTTTCCTCTCTTACCTCACTACTCATTGACATGTGCTCCTCATGATGAAATTATGATGGAAACCTACAGGGGTAAAAACACGGTTACTGAAATTTTAATATTTCGGGCCAAATGAAAGTAGCCCTGTCTCAGATTTCTCTGGCCAAAGAAGATAAACAGAATGAAAAGGTGGGGAGTCAAAGAGCTTTTGTGTCGCCACTCTGACGGGGTAAGCTGCCACCAATCCTCCAGTCTCTCTCCTCCTTCTCCTATATGCGGTTCTCTTTCTGTTATGTGCTATGTATAGGACTTCATGGGCCTCGTTTAAAATAGGTGCCCAGCTAACATTACAAGTTCCAGTCCCTAAATATTAGCCATTTCCCCAAAATACAGTCTCCCACAAAGGCTACCTTACAAGGGAAAGGATGGATGGTATGTGCTGCTGTGGCTAGGACTAAGATTGAGAGTATGAGGGGTGGGGGTCATCAGGATGTTCTGTTGGTCACACACAGTGATAGGGTTGGGCAGTTATCCTCCTGTAATCATCATCGTAGCCAGATGAACAGAGTGCAGGGAGGCCTGAAGGCCAACTCAGGAAATAAATGTTGAATATTTTTAGTATTCAAAAGAATTGCAGTAGTTATTGTTCTGATATGAATGAGAAAAGCTATGATAAAACATATGTCATCTTTCTCTTACTGTGTATATCACTAAGTTTACTTAGCCGATTCAACAACACAGTTTCATTAAATTTCAGTTTCATTGGATAAGGAAAGCGTGTGCTCAGTGTGTCCACCAATCCTGTGCTAGTAGCTGGGGTAACTCAAGTTTATCAGTCATGAAATCCTGAGGTCTTTTGTGTGGGACTGAAGTTGCTGGCGGTCAAAAATACAAGAGGATCTTTCTTGGAGCAGTGAGCAGGGTTTTAAATGTGTCTTTATTTATAAACCCTCAGCTGTTTCTTTCATCTCCCAGAAAAAAAACAGAGAGCCCTTGCATTCTTGTCTGGAAATATCCTGCTCTGACCATAGTTATGTTCAATTTCAACAGCCCTGCCCTCTATGTGTGTTGTCTTCCACCTAGCACAACTTCTGTAGTTGCTATGTGGGTTGCTCAGAACACAGTTGGTCAGACCAGAGTGTATTTACTGTGTTCAGTCTACTGTATATTGTGTGTTTGGTAGTTCTGGTAAATTTGTGTACCTCATGGATTAAAAGCACCTTTAATGGAAATCTAATCAAGCAGTATTTGAACCAAATTTAAATGTCCATTGATTTTGTTGTGCTTCCAAATGCCATACAGATATTTATTGTACCTAATATCACTTATTATTATTTAGGGCTTTATTGTCAATCAATGCTTTAATTAATATTTTTTCAAGGATAACATATCATCTGGCCATGTTTGACTCCAACTTCTTCCTGTAATCACAATCACAGACTAAGGGGACCAATCACTCAGTGTGCTGAACTGGAAGTCTGGATAAAACCAAAGTTGTGTGCACATACTGCAAATGGCACAGACTGCTGGTCACAAGTGACCATTCATACACTACAATCTACTTTTAAGAGAAACTCTTATTACAAGAATGCATTAACTGTATGGTACTAAAAAGGCTTACGAAAGTGAGGCAGTTAGCAGAAGCTACTTTTATTGTGGTTACTAAAGACTACACTCATAATACAGTCCTTGTATTTTTAAAATGAGATTAACTGCAATCTATGATCTATGATCTATGTATACTAAATATATTAGTAAATATATATACATTTATTAAAGGCAATATGTTTTCCATAGCCATCGTCTTCTTTACACCTTTGTGTATCAAAATGGTGCGAAACGCACTCAGATGGAAATTTTCTTCTCTCTCTTGAAATCTTAACAAGCCCATCAATCACTGTGCAGGTACGCTATCCTATTATTATTCTATCATTGTACAAGGCCCAGAGAACTAATGGGATTTCACTTACTGATATTACTGCCACCACTAGTTCCAACTGTGTTGATGGTTGCCGGCACTGAGGATGATGGGTAAAGAAGGAGGTGCCCATTCTCACAGCCTTGTTGCTGCTGATGCCAACCACCACCCAGCCCTGAATCTCTGGAGCTCTGCCACCCATTGAGGCGGTCATCTGAGCCATAGCGCTGGTGGTGATGCAAAGAGTACAGGTTGCCTGATGAAGAGGAGTTAGTTGAGGAGGAGGATCCTGATGAGGTGAGGGTGGATGGAGGTGTGGACTGGTGGTGGTGGTGAGGCCCAGCAGGAGGAGGCCTTTCCAATGAGTCTCCCCGGGCAGCAGCCCTCTCCTCCAGGTGGTTGAGCCAGAGTGCAAGAGCAGAGCGGTCTTCTAAGGAGGTGGCAGGGTGAATCAGGGCGTAGGACAGGAGCTGGCGAGATTCCTCCAGGTGATGGCCATGCTCAATGGTGTGGGCCAGGATGCGCGGCAACAGGCGCATGTATTCGCCCTTGGCTTCAACGTTGCCGGGTTTGAGCAACGGCAGATGAGTGAGGACAAGCGAGATGACTCGCTCTTTAGGCTCACCTTGCCACTGGCTGATCACCCCTGTAGGTCAAAGGAACAACAAAACACAGATTTTAAGTAATTTTAAGTCAATACCCAGCTATTAAATTCTAAATAAAGTTTGTCAGACTTGTGCAGTGTATAACTGTTACTTGTAGGACTATATGAATTAAAATGCTCTCTTCACTGGATCACAGCAATGAACATCACTGGATACATAACCAAAGCTTTCAGCAAAACAGAACACTGCTGCATACGCAAGGCAAAAGATAACATAATTATAATAATAAACGGATGGATTCGTGAACACATGTTCTTTTAAAAATAGACACCACAACGATGCCAGGTTCACTGGTCATCCTTCTATTTTGCTCACACTGCTCTGTAGGCTACTGATGGTAGTTGTACATCTCTATACATAACCTCGAGGTCATGGAGCTCTATTGTTTGAGTCAGTAGGCTGTTAGGAGCCCATTCCTATCAACTTGGACTAGGGCTATAGATACCAACAGGTCAGGGGAAACAGCTTAGGACAGTCACGCAATTAGAGACAGGACACAACAAGACACAGAGTGGTTTCACATCCTCTTTTGGGGAAATGTCTGTGAATCTGATGACTGCAGTAATTCCTAACTCTGAGGATCTTGTCTCCCTCTACAAGTCCTCAGTCTTCTGTGCGGTGAGGTACAGCTCTCTCTGCCCTGTCAAGTGAACAGCTGACACTGTGACTGAGCAAATGGAAGACCACAGACCTGAAGCATGCCAAACAAGGTTCACATTCATTTTGTCCTACAGGGGATGACTAGGACTGAATGATTAAATAATTCAGGTTTATGCTTACTTGCAGTATGGAAGTGAGAAGTTGCACGTACAAGCACAGGAAAATCAGTAGTACACATGTTCTGATAAAACACTAATGATCTAATATTAACCCATTCCAATGTTCAGTAACTGTAGTGAGACGCAAACGTACATTAATACTGAAATGTATGCTTCTCAGTAGCTTTATGTCTTATATCTACCAACCCCAGTATCTTATCCCTTAAGATCTGCTTCAGTGGCATGACTAACTCAATTGTTTTGTTGCACACTGGAATTTGGCTTAAAGAGCAAACAATGGATCTTATCGATCGGCTTTTATTTGATGGTATTGACACCTTGATGTGTGAGGCAACCTTGACTATATCACTTTTTGAATCAGATCACCCAAATTTTACCAATTTAACCAAAGCCCACAGGCAAACAGCCTTGCCCTTTCAATAATTTTGGAGGTGAATGTATAGTAATGTCTGGGTCCCACAAATTTAAAAAATCCAGGTGAGGTCTGGTTGCACTCCAGATAACTTCAGCTAAAACATCTAGTTATGCTCATTTCCCTTTAGAAATTTTATGAAAATGTCTCAGCCAGTGATGCCGTCTTAGTACATGTGAGACACACAGCTGGAGGAGCAAAACAAAAACCTTCACATCCATGTCAGCGAATGTGAATGGATGACATGAAGGACCAAAACAGAGTGAACTAGCCCAAACTGTCCCAAAGGCCAGCAGATAACCAACACTAAGAGTGACACAGAGCAAAGGAATGAGGAGGTGGGGAACGACTGAGGTAGAAAGGAGTTTCAGAGTTTTAGAGGAAGGGGAGAAAGTAAATGCAGGGAGGGAGCCAGTGTGTGAGGGGAGCCAGGGAGTTACTCCACTCTGCTCCAGGGATGATGTAATTCTTCATTCCTCTGAATGAGGCAAGCCTCGGTTCATCCAAGAAAATAAATTTTTCCATGATTAAAACTAATTTTAAATGACTGGAAAACATTAAGATGTAACACAGAAACCTGATAAAATAAATCTTACAGAAGTAGTGGTACACTGCCAACGTTTAAGAATCACCATTTTATTTTTGACAGTAAAACGTTCAACATTTTCACGTTTATTTGGCAGGTTTGTCTACAGTCGCAGGTTACACAGAGCATAAAAAGCATTTCTTAGCTTTACTTGGTACAGACTCAGTAACTGCCTGCCCACAACTACAATGAGCATTAGGACTACACACCATATTTTGAAGGACACCACGCCCTTAAAAAAATAAATATGTCTCCTGTAACAGCCTGCGAAGCATCTGTGTCAGTAACTCCACATGGAATCAGCAATCTTACCATCCATACTGAAACCACATAGCATTACATTACTGTACAGACAGAAACCTGACAGCCAGTTTAACAGGTAAGCTGTCATCATGTGTCTTACATGACACAGGAGTTCATAAGCCTGGCCTTTTACTTACTGGTGGTCAGATTTACCCACACTATAGATCATAGCTACAGCTTGTGACATTATACTCCTCAGAAGACATAAATACATGGATGTAGGCTCTTTTAATCAGCAAAAACAGACAAACAGAAAAAACTCACACCTCACTCACACCTGTGATCTTTAGATTCAGTATTATGGAGTTAAAAAAAAAGTAAACCCTTCTCAGTCATACAGGTGAGGCTATATGGGAGCTTTTCAAAACTAAATCAGAGAATGGCTGGAAAAAGAAACCTTAACCCTTTACACAGAAGATAGGAAGCTACTTCAGGATTCCTGACGGGAGAGTGGACAGAGTGACACAGTCTGTATCAAACAATAAACCCTGGGTGAACCCTCACAACAAATGATCGAAAAGACTAATTATCAATCGCACAATACAACAACCGAAAATACATTTTTAAGTGGACAGTATGGGAAGTTTTTCCCATGCATGTTGAATTTTTCCGTCCATTGTTGCTCCCACCCTTGGCCTAGAGGGAAAAGTACTAACCTAATCCAACTGGAGTAAAAAGGAGGGGCAAGGAATGAGGAGAGGGGCGGTTAAACTGAGGTTACGACACTGACAGAGGAGAGAAACACTGGAAATACTTAGCTGACATTTCTCCTTACACAGCAATACCAACAGCACAATTTACTCTTTGCATCTTTGTATTTAAGGACTCAAAGAAGCTCTGAACTCAACCACCTCTGCATCACAACCGAGAGGATCCAGAGACAGGCTCGTTACTAGTCAGTCAACTCTCCATGAAACTCCGTGAATATCATCAGCAGTCAACTTTTCATCAAGAAAGCAAAATTAAGCACCTAAAAGTCAATGACAGAATTGAATGTAAAAGCCAATGTGTGGTATTCAGCGAGACAAAGGATGTTAAGTTTATTCTTTCATGTCAGACAGAAAAACAGGGGCTTGCTGGGAAATGATGAATCACATCATCATCATCATCGAGAGGAAACACCGAAAAGGAAAGTCAGACATGCACTAAACAAAACCTCAGACAGAGAGAGTCATTTGCTCAGGGGCTGACACAGCGTTTCCCTTATGTACACAATATCTGGTGAACTCTGTGCCATTCTGCCCTAGCCCTACCCTCTGACACCACATCTGCACCAAGACAAGGGCACTGTCAACTGAACACAAGCCATTATATATATTTATGCAACAAAGACATGAAAACAACAGCTCTTTATGTGATGTTAGCATGAGATGTCAAAATAGTCCTCTCACTCTGTCTGCCTCACAAGAGAGGCATTTAAATATTAGTTTAAAACATAAATTGTGCACTTCACTACAGTTCTTAACAAAAAAACATATTCCACTATAACATTAACATGTTATTGGACATTATTGGTCACATCACTGGGAAAAATACCTTCTGATACATTTTTGATCAGAGAATTTTATACATGGGCACTGACTAAGTTTCAGTATCACTGTCCAGGCTAATGACACCCTTATAAAATGTGCTCATTAACACTGTAATATATCCTTTGTTTATTATAATGTAGCTTCCTTAAACATCCACAGACCTGGGTGTACTTTCTCAGTCTCAGCCTTCACTCCACATGGTGAGAAACTACCAGTTAAAATGTTTTCCTAAAGTGAAAACATTTTGCTCAGCAACATTTATTAATATTGCACTGTATTCCTACATGTACAGCACACATCTGAACGCAACAAGTTCATGCTTGTTCTCTGAGGGCTGTTAAACCCCATTCTGGGAAATGGTGTAAGTTCCTAAGGGAAAAAAAATGAAAGCACATCTTAATATAATAACATAATCTGTTATCTGTTACACTGTAACATTAATGTGTTATTGAAAACAGTCACATCCCAGGGAAATATGCCTACTCTGCTACATTTTTGGTGACAAAAATGTGGAAGTACCAGAAATAGAAATGATGTACCATGACCAATAAATCCAAGATTACTGTATCTCCAAGTAAGGGTCCTCTGCAAATATTGGCACAGGAACCTCTGAGCAGCAGATGTTCACTGGGTTTAACTTTGACCCTGAGCTGGATACAACATGTCCTCTTCGCATCCGACTCCAATCACAAGACACAAGAGACAGTAGTGGAAACAATGTGATGGTTTTAGCTCATTTGCCACACATTGGTTGTGTGCAAAAACAAACACACCCCAGTGGAGACACACACCCACACACACTTGTATGGAGACTAAATATAGATGGGTCAACAGGATACAATCCCAAAAGAAGGCAGCTAGCACAACACATAAGACCATATTAGACAGAAACAATAACACAATAACTTTGTGTTTGTGAGTGAGACAGTGTGTCTGTAAATGTGTGTATATACACTTGGCCCCAACTCACAAGAGCATATACATAACCTATACATATACATAATAAGTGCATCATTGACTAAATCTACTTTAGTCAATGAGCTGCTATTATAGCAGCTATTGTCTACTTATATGTGTGTTGTCAGTAAACCTCTGTCCTGTGCTTGTCCTGTTGGAGAAGCAAATACTAGACTGCTTCACTTCGTTCCACAAGAAGCAAATCACTATAGCTGTTGTTGATTCAGCATCACATCTGACTGAATGTTCCCTCTGTCAATCAGAGGACAGCAAACTGAGTGAATGGCACACAGAACAACAGGTTCGTAACAGTAAGTGTTACATGTTGCCCTACACAACTCAAATTTTATTAGCGATGCGTTAAAGTGAGAGAATACAACAAGTGGACAAAAATGCCTAAAAGAGTCAAGAAAAGTCTTGCTCTGAAGAGGAAGGTCAACTGTCGTCCAGTAACAACGTGTTGGATACATATATACACAATCAATCTTATCAGAGCTGTAAGCAAACAGATCTTTGATTTAGGTTAGGATTCATTTGTGTGGGAGAGTTTAATGTTTAATGATTTCAATCAAAACCTTGCTATTCAGGAGAGAAGTAAATTACTAAAAATTTATAATGAATGTTGGGGGAACTGGGACTATATGGAGGGATATGAACCCAACAAAGAGGGATTATACCTTTTTCCCATCCCTATTCTAACTACTCTAGGTTTGACTACTTCCTTATGTTCAAGAGTGCTCTATGTAGGGTGGTGAACTGCACTATTGAGAATTTGGACAAATAAGGAATGATTTAAAAAATTACATTGAGTAAAATTATAACTGAAAAGCCAACAAGCATAAGATACAATTTATAAAATTAAGGAACCTATAACAAATTCTGTACATTGTAAAATAATAGAGATAAGATTATTTGAAAAATTTTCAGAAGAATTTGTATACACAACCCAAATAGATAGACAAAGCAAAGATAAAAGCATTTTTTAACCTTATAAAACTACCTGAAGTGAGTGATGAACAAAATGAACCTCTAATTAGAGAAATTACAGATGAAGAAATTAAAAGGGCATTGTAAAAATTTTAAACCTAACAAAGCAGACAGACTAGATGGTTTTCCCTTAAAGTGGTATAAAGTCAAGAAGGATCCATTAAAGCCACATATAACCATGTACCTGAGACTGGTATAACTCTTCCTTCCTGCAGAGAAGCGTGGAAGCTACTGGCCAATAAGCGTACTTATTAGAGATTATAAAATCTTTACACAAATTTTGGCAAAAAGAATGGAAGTTATCCTCCCTCAGATAATAAGCTTAGATTAGACAGCCTTTACACAACAAAGGCAGACACAAGACAATATCTGCTGAACGTTGCATGTGATTGCACACAAAATAAAAAAAAATAATGTTCACGTAGGGTCTTGATGTGGAAAAAGCCTTTGATTGAGTCAATTGGGAGTTTTTAATATAAAGTAATACAGAAATTTGGATTCCACCAGACCTTTACTAAAACCATTTAGCTCTGTACAATGGTCCAAAGGCAACCCCACCACACACACACACACTCACATTAGAAAGAGGGACTAGACAAAGTTGCCCATTGAGTCTGTTATTGTTTGCAATATTTGTTGAAGCATAAAGTTAAGGCATCACTCAAGGAAAAAGATATCACAGGCTCAATAAAACATTCTGAGGCAGGAACATAAAATTTCCTTATTTGTGGATGACACATTCATTTACTTGTCAAAGCCTGAGAGTTCAAACTTGTAACTATTGTCATTGGTTGAATCAGAAAAAAAGGGTGACATAAAGAGATGGAATGTGATCCGAATATTTTTGTTCTGAAAAAAAAAATTTAGTCCAGATTGGATGAAGATGGTGCTCTCATGACCTTGACTTTTTCCCCAAGAAAATTAGATGTGAGCTACAGTGTTGTGAAGTTTTTGCCCCCTTCCATTATATATTTTTTTTGAATATTTGTCAAACTTAAATGTTTTAGATCAAACAAATTTTAATATTACACAAAGATAACATACAAAATGCACTTTTTAAATGATGATTTTATTTATCAAGGGAAAAAAGCTGTCCAAACCTAACTGGTCCTACATGAAAAAGCCCCCTAAACGTAATAACTTAAGAAGAAAAACCTTAATTTTGTTTTTTTGAGCCATTCAGAGGTGGACTTGATGGTTTGTTTGGATCACTGTTCTGCTGCATAACCCAAGTGCAACTGAGCTTGAGGTCATGAACTGATGGCTGGACACTGTCCTTCAGTATGTTATGGTGGGACACAGTTTTGGCAAGTCATTGAGGTCCTGAAACTGCAAAGCAGCCCCAGACCATTACACAACCACGTTTGACTGTTGATATGATGTTCTTTTTATGAAATGCTGTGTTAGTTTTATACCAGATGTAAAATTCATTAAGGATTATTTACTATATTTAGAATACAAATTACTTTAAACTGAGATGAACTTCTCTTTGGGCCCCCACACTCAAATATCAAATAAATATCAAATCAAATTGCCTTTTTGGAATACCAAGTGTAGCTGCCAGGAAACCAATCACAAAGAAATGGTTAAAGCCAGATACACATTTATAGGAGACAGTATGATACTATCTATGAAATCTTTGTGATGGAAAAAAAATCACCTTCGCTATAAGTTTGAACAAATCTGGCGTGGATGATGTATATTCCACAAAAACTTATTTTTGTTTAATTTGCTCCCATTGTGGAATTTTTTTTCTCTCAATTTTGAATTGAAAACAGTTGATATGTTTAATAAACACACGTTTAAAGGCTAAAAAGAGCGATCTGTGAAATTATTTACCTGGACACGATTGAACTGCTGTGACGAGAACCTAAATAATAAGTAAATGAAAAAAAGGAAAAGAAAATGCATCTTTATCCCAGAAAGCCCGATTCTTTAAATAGAGACCTAATAAAATGATGTTCTGTGCTTTGTGAAACTGAAATGGCCTAAAGCTACCATAGCAGCACAACTGGTCTGTATGAACACCTCCCAACAAAATATTCAGTGGTTCTCCAACCTCAAAATGATGAGACAGCACTATAAGTATTTATTATAGTGAGTTTTGTCTGATTGTTGGTTGGTATTAGTGTTTGAGGGCAGTTGTTATGTTTGTATCCGTTACATTTTAATCAATTAAATTAATTAGAATTTCAGAATGCAGAGTCCTACTAATATCAAGAAAGTGGAACATATTACACCAAGTCATCAACTTATTGCGCTGCCTTCCTGTATGCCTAAGGATAGATTTTGTTAATGGACTACAAAGCACTTAATACATCTCAGATTTACTCTCACATTATAAAAGCTCCCAGACATTTAATCTGCAACAGGCTTGCTTGTTGTTCTTTAGTGTCAGAACCAAGCAAGATTTTATTTTCTATGCCCCCTTAGCTATGGGTAAGTTACCTAAATACCTGAAATATGCTCCAACTATTGACTCATTCAAGTCTGGCCTGAAAACACTGTTTAATTCTGCATTCCCATAATTCCTAGGCACTAATTAGTTATTAATATTTTTGATATTGAAGAAGTTGTAGAAGCAGAAAACAGGACATAGATCTAGGTGGTGATTGAGAGGAGATTTAGTACAGCTAGAGTAGGAGTGGGGTGGGATGATGGTGGGAGAGGGCAGAAAGGAAAAGTTCCTGCTCCTGCCGAGTGGATTCTCCAGCTCAGCAGCGGGGAATGTACTGGCATACCACAGAGCCTGCTGCTGAAGAATGAAGTTATTTCTAACAGGTCCACTGCCTAATACACACACGCTTGCACCTACAGTTCTACTTAATGCAAACTCAGACAGGTCATTTTATTAAACCTAAGTACAGTAGCATATTCACTTATCAAATGGGAATCCTCCCATATACAGCACTTATGATCAGAACACATCTCCACACCACATGAGTCACCAAATCACAATGTCCAATTGTTTACACAACACACTGGATTGGTACACTTGTCAGATAGTATGTTACATTATAGACTGGTCTATATTACAACTGTTTTTCCCCTAGGTACATTGTCTCTAATCTAAAATTTTAACTAGACTGAAATGATAGATTACACATGTAACGTTACAATTCAAACACTGTGTGTCATTCACAACACCAATCATATGTATAGGACTCCTTATAGTAGATACTGGAATAATCCCAGTCCTGTAGCTCTCAGTTTCAAATTCATTAAACACCTAGTTCTACGCAAACACAAATTAGTTGTCTGTCTCTGGGTGGGACAGCTGAATAACACTGCAGAGTGAACATTTAAACAGGGGATGCACTTTTTTTTGGACCAGTTTAATCAAAAACAGAAAAGTAAAAAAAAAAGAATCAAAGCCATTGGAAAAAAGAGAGCAAAAAGGGTGAAACAGCAAAAAGAGAAAAGAGAGAGAGAGAGAGAGAGAGAGAGAGAGAGAGAGAGAAAGAACAAGTATTTCTTAAAAAGAAGAAAGAAAAATATGAGAATAAAAAAAAAGAGAAAACAAGAAGCTGGTAGTATAGTGTATCTACACAGGTATACTGTATATAAAAAAGGTGTGGTGCGCTAAATATATGATGAAAATGACCTAATGCTTTTTGCTGCATCACCTCCCCAGTTAGACA
>OMLM01000505.1:0-20222 GCA_900302695.1 Helostoma temminkii
ACACCCTCTCACTCCCTATCCCACTGTCTGGCTCAGTCTGCGTAGCTGATATTAATGGGATGTCCCTTGTTTGTAAATGTGCCAAGTTGTGTGCACCACTGCAGGCTGTCTATTATAGCAGGCCTCTTGGGCAGCTTTTCCATATGGCGTCACATATGGCACTCAGCAGCATCAATTAATGTTGTTATAATACTGATTTTTATGAGCTAGGGTTTCACTCCCTTTTCCTCTTCTCTACCCCTTCGACCATTTTATTCCTTACTGTCGCTGATTCTTTGTTTTGGAACAAAATGACTTTGTTCCAACTATGCTGCAGAACAAGGGT
The DNA here is from genome assembly GCA_900302695.1 of Helostoma temminkii. Lineage (NCBI taxonomy): Eukaryota > Metazoa > Chordata > Actinopteri > Anabantiformes > Helostomatidae > Helostoma > Helostoma temminkii. The sequence continues at coordinate 326 of OMLM01000505.1, forward strand.
AACACTAGTGCCAGTGTGTCAGAATCTTCGCAACTTCTCTGAGGGGGAGAGACAATGATCAATTAAATATGTATAACAAGACAAGCACAACAGTTACACTGACTGAAAACTATGTTAGATAATATCACATATCTGCAACTAAACACCACATTTATCACCTATTGTGGTTTTGCTCATATTAGATCAGCATAAGGAACTATTAGTGTGTGAAATTAGGCCTGTATTTATGCACAAAGCAATAGGCAGACGGATGTAAGAACAGAATCGGATAGGCCTTTTTGTTCCCTGGTGCCTTTGGTGGTGGATCTGACAGGAAGGGAACAAGAGCATAGCAAAAAGCCCCGCTCAAAAAGCTCCCAGCCACACCATCCTTGTCAGTGACGCCGCAATTAGAGACTAGATCACTGGCGCTTCCCAGCGAGAAACATCTCACTACTACTCCTCAATGGAGCTCTTTCGTTTGAGGAACACACTCAAAGCAGGGTTTTAAAACGTTTCGGATGGCTAATCACTCTCAGGATGAAAAGCCCTGGCGTGTTCGTTTGTCTCAGCGTGGGGAGCTTCCCTTGCCGTTTCTCTGTCTCTGATTATGATTGTTTTTGTTCGTTTCTTTTTCAGCAGGCAGGCGAGGCAGGCGAGCTGGCAGGCAGCTCTGTTTGAAGGTGCAGTCAGACCCGAGTGCAGGCCTGATGCTTTGTAGTGATATTTCCAGCAGCACAATCTCATTACTTTTTGACGTGGGTGATGCGCAGGGGCGGATTGTCATTTCATGCTGTCAAAAGTTCTGCGAGGGAACGGAGACAGCAATGGAACTTCAATGACCTACATGCCTGTGGCTCATCAAGACTGAATATATTAAACCAAATAGCACAGATAAAAGCCAATGAACCAGATCCTTCAAGATGCTTGTAAACTTAATGTCCAGTCCCCGGAGATGTTGACAGAATCTCTCTTCTTATCTAGGATCTATTTCACAGTCTCCTAAACCTGTCGCTGTACATCCTCTGAACCTAATTAACCTACACACTGCACTGCATATACACCCGGGGAGCGTATACACATATATAGCTAAGACAAACAGGTCTTTGTGTTTTGAGAGAAAGAGTCCTTAGGGCAGCATCCAACACCTTTCAAAGATGGTGAGAGCTCCTGGACGTTTTCACATGGGACAATCATTGGCAGCTCCCCTCTTTAAAAAAAGTGTGGGGGGTGTTTCTCTCAACGTTGATTTCACACCGAGTTCTTTCAATACAGAGAAGAACTTTGCTCTGTTTAAGAAGCTGCCAGGCGCTGATTGAAGCGCCTGGTTACCATGCGAACCCCAGCCTGTTGCTGGGGTGACTGTCCCAAAGTGCTTCCTGGGTAATTTTCGAGGTCACTGGTTCGTGCACGCCTATGTGGTGCAGATGGGCCCACCCTCATTCGGGGCCCAGCAGGAGCTCTTTCATTAGGCCCAGTGAATGGTCTCATTCATCCCCTTCACCTCAATTGGTCACGCTGTGTCTCTGTAGAGGGCCCAGGACAAACTTTTCTCTCTTTCCACTCCCTGATCTTCCATGCACCACCCACCTTAGTCATGCTTCACTTTTGTTCAAGAGCATGTGGGTTGCTGAAGCTTCAGGGCTCATCTTCGGCTGCAAACTACCTCAGACCAACTAGGAGGTGGAATGTATAAGACTACTGGCATAGCTGTGTTTAATTATCTTAATGTTATGAAAAAATACTAAACAATCAATAAGAAAAGTTACTAAATGTATTCATATTGGGAAAATGTGATATTCTGGCAAAATCAGTCTAATGTAGTTCCCTGAAAAACAACATAATTAACATTTATAAATATTTTACAATGTAGTATTTTGTACAGATATACGAGTATGCTACTCGTATTTCTAGGTCAGTGTTGTATAAAAGGCCCCAAGGAGAGCAGCAGACTTTAAAGCCATTTCATCCCTAAGTTCCCTCTCCATTGAGTTGCTCCTGTAACTGCAGTGTTTAGCCATGCTAGTGTGTCCTCTATACTTTGCCTCTTTTCCCCTCTAAAGTGAGTCTCAGGTCTGGCCTAGTGAGAAGTGACTAATTGTCTTGAATTGTTAGTGTGCCTGGAATGAGATCCACTCCAATCTGTGACAGGATGCACAATAATTTGGTTTCTCCCTTCCTCCTCCCCTCTCTCTCCGTTTCTCCTTCTTACAGCAGATTTACCCCCTCTGCTTCTCAAGCTACTGAGCTGTAAAATTGAGTGGACGGCAGGCAGGATACAGAATGAGACCTGGCATCATGGACGCACTAACCTTGAGGAGGGCCACTGCTGCTGGCTGCACCTAAAGAGATGGAGACAGAACATCAGCCATATTGGACTGAGGAGGGTTAAAATGAGGAGGAAGGAAAGACCAAAGGTAAAGAGAAAGGTGGAAGCTCTTCCTGAAGAAACAATATGAAAGCTTGGCAAAGAAGAAATCAGCATGAGGCGAGACAGACACAAATAGATGACAGGATATCAACCACAGAAGGGAAAAGAAGAAAGACTCATGTATCTTTGAAACGAACCTCGTTTCCCTTTAAATTTCCTGTTTTTCTTCATCTCCAACTTCATTTTATGCTACTACGTAATGTTTAGCACAGCTAATTCCACAGCTACTACAGTGCATGTGCAGAGCTACTGTACCTGCCAACCTTTGCAATTAGTAGAGTAAAATATACAGTGCATAATTTGGAAAAACAGTGTAGGATAAAAAAGTTCCCCAGAGCACATTTCGTAGCACTTCTAACAAAACTAGCCTTTGTAATGAAATTAACTTGTAGAGCTGCTCTTGGAAAGAATCTGAGCAATCAATTACTATGACTCACAAATACACTAGCTTTGGTTTAGATGTGAACAAATGGAGCCTCAGTCCCTTACAGATGATATTAGTGCTCTGAGCTGCTCTCACTCCACGAGAGATTAAGCAGGTTTGTACTCTCCCAAGCGAGTAGCACCCCCCCTCCAGGGTGCTGCACTATCATTTGCAGGAAAATTACTTCAGTAATGAAGAATCCAGGCCCATAAATCCTCATGGCCTCACCTTCCTCCTCCGCCCAAGTCTCGCTGAACAGCTAGTAAAAATTCCCTTTAAAAAATTCATAGCGCAATTTTGCTCAAATCCCTCCCAGCAAGCACAATTATGGAACTTTCATCTCAATTGATTTATGTCCTGGGCTAAGAGAGGGGGGCACTGCTTAGAAGAGGGGTGGAGGTTGTGAAGGGGGAGAAAAAAAACAAGTGGTAAATCATTGTTTTTAAAAGGAAAGGTGTAAGGCCTTTTGTCACTTTCACGACATGTGTGCTGTAGTGCAGGCGAAAGAGAAGTTCACGGATAAGGGAGGCAGAAGAGGGAAGCGAACGTCTGCAGGGTTTGAAAGCAGAAGTGAAATGGCAAAAAGGAGGAGGAGGGGAGGAAGATGGGGGCGAAGGGAGCGGCATTCCGCTTGATTAATAACACTAATCAAATTATACAGTGTTCCACTGTGCCCTGAAATCTGGGGCCATAATGTCCTCTAATGGCGAGGTTCATGGAGCTAAACTTCAGAGGGAAAACACGGCGCTGACTGCTGCATGCCTTAATGAAGGCAGTAAAACATCCATTTCCAGAAGCCATGAAATGAAAGGCAAGATTGTAGATGCGCACCCATTGGCTCCCCACTGCAAAAAAATAAATAAAAAATAAAAAAAGGAAGGCTGTTAACACAAAAGACAGTGTTGGAGAGAGACAGAGTGAGAGATGCAAGGCCTTAAGAAAAGAAATGTGGAGAGAAAAATGCAAGTGAAGAGATTTAAAGGGCAAGAACGCCAAGAGTATGAGGATATAAAAAGAAAAGAGATGATGAAGTGAAGATAGAAAGACAGATAGGTAGATGCCCTCAGTGCTTTATTCCCACAGAAGTCTTCTGGCATGTCTGTCCGCTGATTATGGATGAGCCAGGCTGCTTTACTATGTCTGTTATACTTAGTGCTGCTGACAGCAGCCACAATTCATCACTATTTAGTTGCTGATGCACCTCGCCACAACATCCTCCCCCTCATCTATCTCAATACCTCTCCATTAGAGTATTCCTTCTGTCCATCCAGGCATGCATTCTGTTGATTCATCCATCCATCCATCCATCCATCCATCCATCCATCCATCGTCTGTTGTCTATCATCCATCTATCCATTGGCTGTCCGTCTACATATCAGTCTATGAGTCCATTCAATCTTGGCTAAATAAACTTATCCGACACATACAGTACAATGCTGTGGCCTTAGCTCTCAGACTAGACTGTTATGTCTAGGTATTATGCCAAAAGGCAGTGCGCACACCGTACTGTGTATTTGGCATATCATGTCTCTCACAGTCTAAACACAATGAATAAAGAGGCAGTTTTGTCCTGCAGAAAAAGTCTGCAGAATCACAACAAACTGAGACTCTAGACAGATTTCCACAAAAGCATTATGGTTTGCATTTAATCTACCAAATTGCACATGCCACAAACAATCAAATCAGCCTTTGCATCTTGAGCAAAGCAAATGTTGTTAATAGTCCTAGGGGCAAAATTTCATCTGGTGAGCAAGTGGAAAAAAAAACAACAAAGCTGAGAAAACACAGATTGCTATTGTTATTATTATCATAATTACCCTTGTGCTTATCATGCAAGCAGCCTCAATCACTATGAAATACAGTTTCATTTGATGAAGCTTCCTGTTTTGACTGGCTCGAGTTTGGGAAGCCCACACTTGGCTGGCATGCCAAAAACTCAATCAGGCGCAATTACATAGCCATCAGATTGAAATGTAATTGATTTGAAAGCTGACATGAGATATAACTACATTACAGTGGAGGCACAGTGGGGAGGCTCTTTGGGGACAGGGCCTACAGGGAGCTCATTACTGCAAAGCTTTGAATTATTAAGTGCTAAGGCAGTGACATTGAGGAATATATGCGGGCGATTGGCTGTAACAACTCTGCAAGTGTTTATCTCAACTTACAGCAACCTAAGACATCTGAAGAAGTGATATGCCCGTGCATGAATATTGCAAAGGGAGAAGTTGTAATGGTTCATAATTGAAAGGGTTCAGGCCAAGGTAGAGCCCATGGGTGTGCATCAAGACTGCTATTTCTGAACGCTGAAGTGAAACAATCACAAAAGTAACATCTGTGTCATTTTTGAATGTTCTGGTTTGATGGTTAATCAGCTTGCTGGCTATAGTTTCCTAGAAGCAATAGAAACCTTGTACTATACATGCACTTTACATTAGTCTGCAGCAATTCACCAGCATCTCTGTTATTCTAACAGAAATATTTCCAGTTATTTTCACTTCTTAGCTTTACAGAGAACTTAAATTAGGTGACAACCTCCCTTGGGCTGTGGGTGCAGAAGCACATGTGCCTGACCCTGACCACCAGCCTATGAGCCTTCCCTGAAGTGGTGAGAGATGACTGTAGAGAGGATAAAGATATAAGTCACTGCAGAGGGGCCTCTGCATCCCAGAGGAAACTGATGACTGCCTACCTCTGGGAGAGCTATGCCCCCTAGGCTTCTGCCACTGATCTCTCTCTGTCTTGCTCATTCTTCTATCACTCTCCTCTCTCCTCACACAGCTCTCCTGTGAGCTTTCTCACAAAAATGAGAACTCAATTAATTCAGGCAAAATGAGGACGAGGAGGGGGAGGCCCAGGGAGTCCAAAGAGAGAGAGAGAGAATGAGAGAGAGGGAAGCCTCTGCGTTGATCTGCGGCCTGGAAACTGCAAACAGAGGGTGACTGTGCATGTGCATGAAGTCTTTAGCCAGTTAATCCCGTCTACAGTTTAAACATGGCTGATGAACGGATACTCCTGGTTACAGAGCATGCTGGGTAGACAGACACGTCAGAGGGAGGCAGACAAGGAGAAACGAGCAAAGAAATGAAGACATGATTAAAAACAGGCTGACCCTCACTCACCAGCATGTTGTTTATTACATGGATGCTAGTGGAGTCTCATGGGTTGGCTTTCATTTCACTAAAAGCTAACTGATAACTTAAACTGACATTTTAGCTATTAAGTAAAAATACAGTTGGCTGCATTAAATGCCCTTAGAATAACCTACACCACGCTATTATTAAAAATACCTCGGCCTCTGTTTTAACCTGAGGGGAAAAACAAAGTGTGTTCTGAATAGACCACATGTATGTCAGTTTATGAGAGTGAACTGTGACCTTGAAAACAAAAACCTCATGCTAAAGATGCAAAATGTGGCGCGATAGAAAACAGTCATCAATCTTGTGTGAGCCCGGCCACCCTGCCTAATGGTATATTAGGGTGCTACAAGACATCACACAGCTCAGCTAATTTTCTCACAGCCTTGCAGAAAAACTGGCAGAAAACCAGCTGTTAACAGGGCCTGCCACCAGGTTTGAGGTCACTAGCACATACACACACTCATGGACATTTTAAGGACACAAAATGTGCAATAAGAGGTGGCACACTGCAGTATTCCCAGCTGCTACACATGCTAAGTACGCTAGAAACAAACTTACGCTGCAGCCACTCATTTTTCATCTGGACCGCTGCGTAAAGCACACAACTGTTTTCTGGGTGTGTCACTGAGAACTAACAAAACAACTAAAAACAAATGACCCATTTTTACTGTATGACTACTTGATGTTATTGCCAGTGTGAGGCTGTTATAAAAGTAGCCGCTTCCCTCTGACAGAGCATAAATCTCTCAGTATGCTGGGAGATTTTTATGTTTAATTTTGAGTGCAGTGCATATATTATAATGTTTCATCAGTTCCAGCTCTGGGACAAGGACAGTAAAGCAGACGAATTAGACAGGTCCAAATTTTTGAATGATAAATACCTTGCATGCAAGGAGCCAGAGGGGATCAATTGTATTTCCAAGAAAATCACTCTGCCACTAGTACTTAGAGTGACTGAATAGCCTGTAAACAGAAGCAGCAGACTTTCTTGACGCTGTCTGGGAGATACTAATATAGTTGTGCTTCCAGGAGCTGAAGGGAGAGAGAGAGGTGGGGCACTGAAGTTCATGAACTGAACAGCGGGTGCAGGAGCTTTGAAAATTACCCTGTCTCTGCACTTAGCCTGGTCTCTGAACTGAAACGGCAGAGTAAAAGCACAAGACTGTTGAGCGAAGTACGTCAAGTCAGTCATAAGACACCCTTGGTCAATGGCTGATAGTGTTCTTCGCATTAGCACAAATTAAAATTAGATCTATCTTTAACAATCTAATAAAAAAAAAGCCATATGCTGACACTTTCCCTCATTTATGTTTTCCATCTTCTCCTTTACAAACCCCAGAGGAGAATAAATTCTCCTTTGTTCATGTTGCTCATAAAAGAACTGTTGCTTGCCTGCCAACATCTTTCCTATCTATGAAATTCATCACAGTCAGAGATCATTTTATCCACATCTATATCCAATCGGAAAAGTGTGAAGACAGCAGATAGTCTTACTGACATTGCAGGTCGAATTAAAGGCAATATGAACATGAAAAATAATTAAGCACACAATTTAGCACTCTAGTTACAGGCATGGCTTTGTGTCTTAACTACACATCAGCTGACATTGATCCTATACTGAGCCCAAAGGTATTAATCTGTGGCCTGGGTTAGAGGCCTGCTTCTAATGAAAACAGGCATGGAGCTTTTTATTAGGCAAACAACTAAGCACGGTTGCTATTTGGTCAAAAGTATATCCAGTGTCTTCCAAACACAAAGAAAGGAGTGCAAACAAAGCCATGTGTTGACATATTTTAAAAATGTTGTTTCGCTTTCTTAAAGTCAGACACATGGTGAATAATTGATATTTTGAGACAGTGTAAATTTGTGTAAAACTCTAACAGGAAAGAGAGAGGAGTGAGAGTTCAAACTCTGCAGCTACAGCAGTTTCGTTAGTGGTGAGCCGTTGTAAAAATGTGAGAAAACCACAATCTATGTGCCTATTGTGCAAACATGTAAAACCACAAAAGGTGCTGCGAGTTGCTAAAAGAGCAGATAATCTATATATGGGGTTAAGCCACAGCCCAACAAAAACTGAAGCTTAGACCTGTGAAACAAACCCACAAGTTTAGTTTTCTGGCACATACACAGTGGAAAAACATGCGTGCATGAAAGCAGATGCTTCCCAATAAGGTACAACGGACTCACAAACTGGTTTAGTGCAGATTATAAGCTGTGACCTTTACAGTCACCAGACCTCAGTGAGTACATATGTGAGAGTGATGTGTCAGACAGTGCTCTACATTAACATTATCAAAATATTAACTAAGGGAGTAACTTTTAGACTAACAGTGTGGTTCAAGTAAAGTTGTGGATATACAGCAAAGAATGGATGCGTCTTTGAAGGCTTTGATAAAATTGCTCTTTTTTGCAAAATTTAGCAAAAATTTGAGTTACTATATATGTACATCATTTGTCAGACAATAAAGCTCCCCAGACACCTGCAGCATATCTCCTCTGACCCAAACATGAAACCAGGACAAGAAACACTATGCAACCATTTGGTTTTGTTTGTCCTCCTGGGGCCATCTTGGCTCTCAGAAACCTTACCTTGGCATTCGCTCTAATCCCCGGAGAATGAAACGCAGAGCCAGTAGCATACAGATAAAGCACCAGGTGATTGCATATCTATGACAGACCACCGAAGAAGTCTCCAAACGTGGCCTCTGCGATACTGCTAATTTAACATCCCTCCTCCTGCTCTGTACTTGGCCTCAAGGGTAGACCCTGTATCAACTTACATCTAGGAGGCTACCTACGAATAACAAGAGCTGCATCAATTTAAACCAATTCAATTCAGCAGAATTGTGCACAGTTCATTGGCTTTTGGCCGGTGCTGGTGGACTAGATGACAGCGGTGTGTGGAGCTGGAGAGTATCAGTTGACGCAGACTAATTATTCATAAGGTCTTGTTGTGATGGCTGCTGTTCCGCTAAGGTCAGGCAGGAGCAGCTAGGGGGAAAACAAAAACATTTCCTTCTAAAACGGAGCTGACACTGCTGGGTATCTGCAGGAAACTGTGAAAGAAAATCTGAAGCCTCAAAAGGAAAAAAAAATCACTAAGAATAGATCTCTTTGTGTGTGTCGTAAGTGGATAGCATTGTGACAGCTATACATTCCCAAATGGGGGTTGTATTTGGTGCAATGGAAGACATCATTTAAGAGGGGTACTCATGCATGACTAAAAGTAGAATGGTGCAGCTCCTTAAATAATGGTACACCCTGGGTCCTCACAACCACAGGCAGTCATTGCCTTGAAATTTGTAATTACAGTAATTGTGATTTCAACAAAAGGGCCTCAAATACGCTCTAGAACGGTAAAAACACAGGTTGCATTTCACTAAAAGCACCAGTTGACACAGCTTTAATTTACCATGTCTTAGAATATTCAGATGTCTGCAGAGATATTCATAGAATAACGTCTGATTGAGGCACAAACTCAATTCTTCCTTTAAGTCAAACAGAGAGAACACTCTTCACCTTTAAGCTCAGATAAACTGCGTTATCACCTCTATTTACAATCAAAACGAAACCACAGAAATGTGTACCCACAAGTGCACACACAAAGGGCCCACTTATGAGCAAGCACAATAGTGTGGCAATTAGCAGCTAGAGAGGAGGAATGCTGGATCGGTTACAGTTGTTGAATGTTAATTACAGCGTTTTACGGCATTGAGGAGATAACGAGTTAGCGCCTGGTGACAGAAGCGACACGTCCTTTAACGAGAGCCGTGGAAATTTATGAAACTTGAGATCAGGGACAATGAGGCGTTACTAGCTTGTCAGACGCTCTCCTGTTCGCCCTCCTTTTGTCCTAATGAAGGCAGACACTCGTTTCTTTCTCTTCTCTGCTCTTTCCAGCGCTGTTAGCCTCCGGTGATTATTGTTCATCAAGGAAAGGTAAAAATCTGGGATTCTTGTCATGTGCACTTTAAATACCTTATCATCTCACATCACCGCTGACATTTCCTAAACAGATTCTGTTAGAGTGAAAGGCTACAAATATAACATGTGGACACATAAAGGCCAAAGACAAACATATGGTCATACTGCAGATAACTCCCTGCAGGAAAAATAGCCAGTTGCCAGATGAATATGAATGGCCATTCATTTCTGTCTAGCTAAACAGTGAGGGATCAAGAGCTTGGTGAAATCCGAGGGGTTAATATGGTCGTGTTGTAAAGCATGGTTGGGAATTTAGGTTAATGCATTCATTGATAGGGCTCAGCTCTAATTCCAGCTATGCTTAAGAGGATCCATACCTCATGATTTAGACAAATCCTGGAACATTCTTCAAAGTTTCCCCCACTGACCCTGGCATGACTCTTTAAAACACACACACTAAAGTCTGAGGATTGTGTCACAGCATAACTAGAATGCCCCAAGTTTGATCAAAACAATGTTTATAGAATAGTACATCAGTTGCAATGAAAGACATGTGGTCTTATTAAATATTATGTCCTATAAGCAAATCAATTCAGCCTGTATCTTTCCAAAGAATACCTACATTACTCTGAGTTCAACAGACCGAACTCTGATCAAGGTAGTAGCAAGATTTTTGAGAAATTTACTGATATAACTCCTAATCTCTTCAGTGCTGACCTGCTAACAATACTTGTGGTAGGAAAAAGAGTCATTTATGTGGGCTGCAGCCTAGATCAAGCGGAGTGTCTAGCCTGCTGGAGAGAGCAAAAGATCTTTTAAAACCACAGAAGATGAGGCGCCTTGGATGGTGCTCAGATGTCAATAAAAACAGGTGTTAACCAGCTTAGCTAAGATGTTAAGAGCCTGGATAATCCTAGCCTGGATCCAAGAGGGATCCTGCTTTGGAATACTAATGCTTAGAATGCACTGTTAAATCACATGGTTGATTAGGGGGTCAGGTTGGAGTGGTACATGCTGTCAAAGCTCAGTTTGGATGTACTGGCAATTACCAAGGACTGAAATTTGGTTGTGAGAGTGCTTATTCAGGTCTACACCCAGAGACCACATCACTCATGACCATCAACTACAGCACTCATCGTCACCTGTACATTGAATTATGTTGTTCTACAGGTTCATCGTAAATCAGGCTCAGCCAGCAGAGGTCGTATAGTTTACTTTGGTAAGTTCCTAGCATGTTTTAAACACCTAATGTGTTTTAATTGAACACAAGGCATATCAGTACTGAACTAGTAAATGTGCAAGTTTGGCACAAAACACAAGTTTTTGACACAAACAAATAAACATCTAAAGCGATTACGCTAACACTAAGCAACAAATGTTTCACCTTGTATATTTAACAGTAGGATAACACATTCCATCTGTCCTTCAGTTCACTCCCATGCAGTGCAAAGCCTTGTCAGTATTAAGGATGACATGTCCATTTGGACAAAAAAAAAATTCAATTATTAAATTAAATCAATGTGCCACTCATTGCTGTTTCACTTGATCGACTTTGAATATGTCAGCTCCCCTGCTCTATACATTCATACACTCTCTTACATGTCATCCCATAATCAAATCAGCATCTGGTATCAGGGTGGCTTGTGGTTCGGGGTGTTCTCATTTTCAAACACCACCTGCCAGTTCTCACTCCTCTTCTCTCGCTGGATGACATTAGCACAAGCGTGAAATGTGATTTAGCACTGAGTAAACCTCTGCACTGAGCACATCTGAGTCTGCCCACCTGGAAAGCGTGCATGAATAATCTACGGTCACCTAAGTCAGAGGGACTTGTCACGCATAAGACACTAGCCAGACAGCAGCGGCAAGACAGTGCCGCAAGATAAACTGTAAAGTCCATTTGATTTCATCCTCGCTGATGGTAGGGGAATGATTTTGTTACGCTAAATCTGTGTAATTTTCTAACCCTGTATTTCAGTGTACTTCCTGTCATCTAAAACATCCAAGTAAACCATTATGTTTTGACATTTTGCAATCATGAAGGGAAATTTAAACACATTGAAGAAACAGTACCATTCCTGTTAAAGCAAAACTAGTGGCAGTACAGTATGTATCCTGGTGTGTCTGTGTGAAAACTAGCATAGCTCAGCAGTCCTACATTTCCCCCCACTGACCACTTTAGTTGCTCTGCCACAAAGCTGTGACAACCAACAACAAGTAACAACTTGTTAATCACACACATTCAGCTACTGATGCAAAGATTTAACGTGCCACATAATCCAAGATCAACTGTAAGATGCTGTACACTCATCGGTCAGGTCTGGGAAATACGACACTGCTTTGCGTTCTTTTGCATGATCGCACATAATGCAATCAGATTTACATTGACGGAGTACCTATGCTATGACTACATTTCTTTGTAGTGGAAAAACACACAGCTAAAGCAAAGCACTTTACACCTGCTTTACAGCCAGGGAACTCACTTAAGTGTATGCCAAATGCACTGTAACAACACCAGACACATCACCTTTAAGTTGCCGGCTTCTTGCCTTTTGATGAATGTCAACAAAGCAGTTAGCAGGGAGGAAATGAGAAAAAGAGAGAGAGGACGGGGGAGGGGAGAACACACAATTATAAAAGCTTCATTTCTTCAGAGAACCATAAAGTCTCGTCCCAGAAGGGCAGCTGAGCACAAATCAATTTCTTTCAGTCGATTACAAGCACTGAGGTTCTAACCTTCATTTGTGAGTCTAATACTCCAACAGTTATGTAGAACACATACCAATTAAGCAATTCTGCTGGAATAAGAGGGCCGTGAACTGACGCGATTATGGAGGCCGGGCCCCTGGGGAGGTCGGGTTATCGGCTCAGGAGCAGGGAGAACGAGGGGAGCAGGGCAGGAGAGAATGCGGGAGAAAGATGGTGAAGGGAGAAGAGACATGGAAGCCAAGGAAAAAGTCATTTATTAAGTCTAATACTCTGTGAAATGTTCCCATGGTAATAAGGCGGGGAGATTGCGTTAATATCAGGGAGCCATGCAGAAAAGGTCACTCAATATCTGCACCGCCCACCGGGGTCGTGCTGATGGGAGCTGCTCAAACACATCTGATAATGCTCTCAGCGTCGTCGCTTGGCGCCAGAGGTCGAGAGGATGGCAGCTTGGGAAAAGATGCCATTTGTGGAAATTGCACTGATGTACCGCTGTGCTCTGACACAATTCTCACTGCTGGCTTTTTATGTGCAGCTGTACGACAAGTGAATGGAATAAGCATGATGACACCCAGTCACAGATTATCAGGCTTAACGTATAGCTCTGTGGCACATTATGTCTCCTACTAAGTTTTGATTTTGCAATCATTCATCTCCGAAATTACATGAATATACAGGAGATGCAGCCAGCATCCTCTTTCTGATTTTCAATATCTGTGTGCACACGGGCTCATGAAAGGAAATGCATTAGAGGCTCCCTCCATCTTTCCATTGTCACAAAGTAAATCTGATGCCATTTTCCTCTTGATTTAAAGAGCCTGGATGCATCTCTCCAGATATGTGGAGATCAACACATTGTCATTCACTGCTGAGGCACAGCTTAACCACCGCCCTCGCTGCCAGAAGATTTATGGTAATTCCTGATAGCATGTGATAGGATGCAGCCCATAAAACCATGTGAGGTATGTGTTTCTATGGTAACCCTTCCCTCTATTCGCTAGCCCTGTGCGCCTTGGTGTTTTACTTTTTTCCCTGCATTGTAGGGGCTGTCTATTTGGATGCCAGTGGTAGGAATGAGATGCAGATTTGTGGCAAAGCAGAGACACAGATGTTTCCTCACTGCCTTTTAATCTCCTATTCCCTCAGCGCCTGGCGAGAAACACTCCCTCTTTAGAATGGTAATTGGATGAGATGAATAATAAACAAAACGAAAACAGACCGATGTTTATAAGAAGCATTTTAACACTTGGAATGATCATACTTTATGGCTATTATTAGCACAGAGACAAAAGCAAGTGCAGCTACTTCTGGGAAAAATAAAGGACTGAGCTTTAACTTGTCTCATCAGCAGGAGACCTATCAGGGTCTGGCAGAAGACAAGAATGCTTTCCTCGTTAAGGCAGAGCAGCTCATAGTCCATCACGAAATTTCCCTCTGCACTGTTTCTTCCCTGTTCCCCAGAGACTGCACTTAAACAACAGCTGAATATACATAATAGAATTCAAATCCTTTGAATTTCAAAACTAATATGTAAATTTATGTTACTTCATCCACATCGTTTCCTTTCTCTAATCATTTGGTTTCCATATGTCTAACACATGTTCAGTAAAATCACACTGAACTGCAGCTTGGTAGATTCACTCCTTGTAAATTTAAGATAATGACTTCATTAAGTGCTGCCTGGCTCTGTGTCATATGGCAAATGCTTTTCTTCCATCTCCCATCCAGCTAAACATCAGCATCCATATAAGGAAGTGCTCTGTGCATTTGTTGACAGCACTGAATTAAATGTGGATATTTCGACACTGTGTGATAACAGCAAACCAGCTATTTGCATGAAAAGCCTGTCCCCTCTTTCTCCCTGGAGAGCTTTATTACAGGAGGATATTTCAAACGCTATCAAATGTGCCAAACATTTACTTTGATAACTCCATCAGATGGCTCCCCGGGTTTAATGGTAGCAATCTGAGAATGCTGAGGCACACGCCTAAAGCACAGACAATAATGGCAGTGAGAAATACAAGGAAGGGATGAATAAAATCCCTTTAAAAAGTTCATAAATAATGCACCTTGTGCACTAGAGAGTTGTTGCCTATTTAACTATGCATGCATCTTCCTGGTTTCTGTGCTTGCGGAGACACAAACACAGCATGTATAGTGGGTCAACATGACAGCACAGGAGGAGGACAACCTAGGGCTCCATCAATCCTCTCAGCCTTGGCCTCCCACCCACGTGGAGCAACCCCTCCCCACGGCAAATGTGCAGTCACAGGATGACTGCACCACCTACTGTATTTTCTCGCTGTGTTGAAAAACATAATGACAAGAGGGAAATCTAGCGAATGACCGACCGCTTGCCAAAATGAGGGAGAAGGTTTGAGAAAATGGGAGAAAAACAAAGTGCAGGACTAATTATCCAATTAATGTGCAATTAAGCCCATGCGGCCTAATGGTCTGTGTTGGATTTGGTAATAGCTCTACCAGATTGAGGAGCCTATTAAACTCACTGTATGCTGTTGTATGCAGCACAGCAGACTCAAACACTGTTTGATTGTACGATGTTACCATTACAGTAGCTGTCTAGATTAAAACTCAATCAAAATGTACATGCAGTACATTGTCTTTGGGCTACAGCAGGCTGACTACAAATGTGAGAAAAAAAAATCTTACCGCCCTGACACAAAATTCAACAAAGCATTTCATTAAGATTTTCATTATCTGCCATTGCAGAGTTTGCTAATAAATGCTAATGATATTCAAGCTAATATTTAATCACACACAATTTCTCCAGTCAACTCAGTTTGAGGAAATACTAATTTTAATGAACATATTCACAGTGCAGTTTATGAACTTCAGCACTGGCAAAATGAGAGGGGAAACATGGATGATGTTTAAAAATGCTTTTTCAACTATGAGCGCTATTAGCTTTGACTAATTTCCTATACTAATTAGATCCTCTTGGAGGGATATTTTAGTGCAATTAATAATGCACACAGGATAATTAGACACATAAATATTTATCATTTTGTGTTTCTGGTTAGCATAGGGTACAGTGAGTACAGACATACCTATTGACTATGCAAAACAAAAGTGCTAGACTATATGCAAACTGCTATCCCAGTATAATACATGTATCATACACATTTGGATTCACTAAAGAATCATATATGAGTTACTAATAAAATGTATTCAAATTCAAATACACTAATAATTGGCAGGCATCTTAAAGTAAAGCTACAGGTGAGCCCTATGTATACAATTTCTCATAATACATGCTAATATTGACATAAGCACAGTGAATTTCTCCATATAGAGAGCAGAACTCGGCAGCCTAGAGACAGGCTCTCTTTTAAATAGGAGTTAGCAAATGACATGTAAGATGGTGTGCCTTGTTTTAACTATTTGATTTTCTTCAGTATACATTACCACTAAGGTCAAAAACACACTACATATTGGAAATCATTCCATTTACATGCACTTAAGTAATCTGGTTACTTAGAGAAATCAGTTTACATGGCTAATATGGGAACAAGTTTACATACATCTGTAGTTCCCTGGTTACTGTAAATCCAACCTGCCTTTTTAAGACACCGTCACTAACAAGATTACTTCCATCTGGAGCGTTAATGTCGTCAATGTTCTCTGCATAACTAAGTTTACAAAAACCAACCTGACTGAAACCTTTGTGTTCCACTACATAGCCTGTATTGGATCGGGCTTTCTTTTCACAAATGAATAAATATTTGATAGGTCATCTAGATCATCTAGGGCAGTAGTAAAAAGGAGTGTGAATTTTCCTAAATGTGTGTTATGTTTCTGAATATTAGATACTGCATGATGGGGCCATTCCTCTCACTGTTGGTCCCCGTGTTACACAGAGCAAACATACAATATAACTTCATGCAATCAAAATTATTACTTTAGTTAGAGGTTACAACCTGCTCAATCAACTCGGAATGCTTTTCCACAGCTCAAATGCTGGCCATCACGCAAGTGAAACAGAGCAGGGAAAAGTACAAGGTACAACTTAGACAAAGGTGAACTCTCTTTGCCCTTGAACAACCAACACGAAAGGTAAATATTGCTAGAACACACACTCCAACATGAAAATGTAAACACACAAGGGTATAATGTGTAGCCAAACCCTGATAAGACACTCATATAAGCAAAACATTACTCAACATCCCGGGGTTGATTATGCCTTCACAATTTTTATCACTGTGCTGGGACAACTGTGCAAATACACTTAAACCTGTTAGAGATCTCTCAGGGTTCGTGGCAATCATCTGCCCCTTAGCACTCTTTTGGCTCACTCGGGCTAATCCTCCAGGACCCAGCAGACTGGGCTGTGACTCAGCCTGAGCCCTCAGGTAGAGCTGCCTCCTCAGACCGGGGAGGCCAGTGTCAACAGGATAGAGTAGAGGTGGAAAGACAATCAGGGCTGGGATGGGATTTAATCCCGGTTCAGAGGCAACGTAATGGAGTGTCTATGTCTGGGTGAGTGATGGATTGTGAGGTAGTGGCGTCCCCTGAGTTCCAAGCCCTCTGACTGCAACCATCTGGAGTTGATCTCTATCTTGTTCACCTCAAACCCAGACAGAAAATGGCAGTCATTTCTCTCTCTCTCTCTCTCTCCCTCCCAGTCCCAGGTATGTAAACAATCAGACACACTTTGTCTGGCCATGTTTCATTGATTTCTTGTCTCACTGCCTCTAATCAGCCCTTTACTGGTTTAATTATCTGTAACTGGAGGTATGTGGCCTGCCTGCTTGGGTTACACTCCCACAGGTCACATCAACCTCCTGTAGAGACTATGTACCTTTAAATTGCATTTAACCACACAATAAACATAGAATATGAACTTTTATTCCAATGTACTGTAAATCTACTACTTGTAGTTGTCAAATTAAAGTGAGTTAATTGTGTGTTCAAGTGCCCCAAAAGGAGGAACCAATAACAGATAGGAAGACAAAAGATCTCTTAATAATGTTCCCTGAGGTTAAACAGGAGCTGCTTGTCATAACTGTGGTCTGCTGGGGCAGGGCTAGGCCAATAAAGGTGACACAGGGACACCAAATGCCTCGCAAATACTGGCAGCTTATGTTAGTTATCAGAATGTTTTAAATGCCTCTCTCAATGTGAATCCAATTACCGACAGCCTTTGTTTGTTCAGACAAAAGCAGCTATGTTCAAAGGCCGTCTCTCTCTGATTTTAATCAATTCTCTGGGGAAGTGTGTGTGTGTGGGAGATACAGATCAGGACTTGCCATACGTCAGTGAAAAATGTGTGTGTGCGTGTTTCTTGGATGCTTGTGCACACACACACAACATCTGTGAGAATGTCAGAACAAGTGAGTGATAGAAACTGTCAAAGAATGAGAAAGTATACCAGTTTTTTTTAAAACAGAATTCAACTGAAAAAAAAAATCTGATCCCCCACCAAAATCCTTAACTTTTTAATTCCTCAAAAGCCAAAGTTACTTCTACTTTTTACTGCAACTTGGAGTTGTAGTTAGGAGTTATACACAGAAGCAAGGGGTTAGAGTGTTACTTCGCAGATGTTCTTGCTGCAGTATTAGTACAGCAGGGGACAGTCCACCTGCTACTTATGGGAACTCTGCAGCTACCAGGCCTGTTGATGATACCTGTCTCCGCATCAACATTCACAGGCAAGGATTAGAGGAGGACAACACTGTAACAAAAAGTCAGAAGGTCAGACTCATTTCTTTCCATTCCCTTTCAGGAGGAGAATTTCCAAGAAATGAAAACTCCCCCAACCTCCATCCACAATGCACATTCATTTTTCGTTGTTGTTGTTCCAAGGGGCCATGCCGACCCTAATGAATTCCAAAATGTTAGGATTTGCATTTCAATTTGGTAACCTCCCTCTCAAAGGCGATAAAGTCCCCCACCCCAACCACAGCTCTAAATCACATTAAGCATCCAGCTATCTTTTGTAAGGCCCCGCAACAATGTCACTGCAGCGCTCCCTCTCCATCATTATGCCTGCTGCTTTTTGTCGGCCTGTTTACAAGCTAAATAAATAGCTACACAAAACATCTGGAGCCACAAAAGAGTCCTTAAGTGGGGCTGTTAAAAAGAACTGCCAGGGCAGACTGAGGCCTGCTTTAACCATTCCTGTTGAGCTTGACCCACCGCAACTTCAGAGAAAACATAAACTTAGAAAGTTCGGTTGGCTTTGTTTCCAATTAGTGCCTGTAAAGGAAATGCTGCGTAAATAAAACAAAAACAAATGTTTTTGTCCCTTATTTGCATATACAGAATGCTGCTTTAACAAAATCAGAACAAATCTCCACAGACAGTTGTGTTTTTTTAATGCACTCCATCTGGTCACTAAGTGGATAGTTAATCTTCACATAAGATCAACAATGTGATAAGTGTTTGTGTTGCTATTACGGAGGAAATGTAAACATGTTGTTGGATGGTTATTTAGCTGTTTGACAGCCACACTTGTCATCGTCACTTAAATTTAGTTCTGTATATCTCAGCTGTGAGTGTCTCTGTGGTCAGTGCCGCAGGTCGCTGTTTTACTGTCTCTGCTTCTGGCAACATACAGTTTGAGCGTTGAAATCTAATCTGGATGGTGTGTGTGAACTTAATGGTGCGTGGCCCATTCAGCTTCTCGCATTCTAGAGGTCAAGCGCACTTTATGAGGTCACCATCCGCAGATTTACGACCTAAATTTCCCATGACAGTGACCGTTACTTTGTGCATCCAAACATGGTGGCTCAGAGAAATGTGTTCTTATGGTTTGGTTGGATTGTGACCTGGAACAGAGCCAAGGAGGCGGCAGAGAGGAATATGGGTTGTGTAAACATGCCGCCAGCTCCAAGGGCACCCAGCACAATAACTTATGGAATGTCTTGCATCTCCATCTACACAGGAGGATAAGTCATGTTGAGAGGAGGTGCCGGTGTAATTTGTTCTGGGTGTACTGCTTGTGTAAGATTCATCCCGACAGTCAAGCAGTAAAGCAACTGAGATCGGGTAAGAAAAAAGAAGTCATCCAGCAGACTGATCAGAGCTTTTGGTCATGATTCAGCACTTTCTCTGAAGATATGATTTGAAGCTCAATTATGACAACAAAAGCAATCTTCTTCTAGCTTGTTCTAGAGCACTGCAGTCCCCTTTTCTTACTGCACACCATTAAATGAGTGGGAAGCAAAAAAATAAGAAGCACAGATAAGTTAAGCCCCTATATAAAAGCTTGCCTAATAAGCTGTGTGCGTAGGAGATGTTTTCAACCCTGACCCTCTATGTCTCATTTTT